>MINK01181974.1:0-18307 GCA_001735545.1 Phormia regina
CAATTTGAATATATTTCAATAAAACCCGTTTGCAATCCCATTAATTCAGCAAATTGAAAGGGTATTAACCCTTTTTGGAAGGTTCGGCATAATAGTTCAGATTGAATGAATTTAATATAAAGAAGAACAAACGAGAAAGTTACAAAAAAGTAATACAATGTTTTAAATATATTATTAAACATTATTGATGTTGTGTACATTGTACACATCTTCCAGAATTTGACCCATTTTATATGAGTGTTGACTTTAGTCTATATTTTCTTAAGTACCAAAGCACGAATAGGCAAACGGAATATGCTGTTTGAAGTTTGGAATCAAAATCTGTAAAATTTCGGAAAATTTAGACTTTATAGCAGAAAATAGAAAAAAATCCCATTTTTTGGGATTACTTTTATAAAAATCTCAGAGTTTTTTTACTTTATCATTTGTTTTCAACGAAAATTTCTTTAAAATATCTTAACTAATAAAGATTTTATTGCAGATAAAAAAATTTACTTTAATAAATCGGAAAAAGTATATAAACGATGTTCCTCATCTAATAGATAAAAATTAATACTAATTCAATGTTGCTTAAGCAAACCCATTTATTTAGTATCTAATGCCTTATAAATTAACTTTGCGGTATATAGTTTTAAACCAAGGCTCATTGTATTTGTATAACTAGAAGAATTACAAAAGTTTATTTAAGTTAGTGTGTGATAACAAATCTCAATATTACAACATGAAGAAACTTTCTTTGTCTTGTCTTACATTCTTTGAGCATTTCTTTTTCTTTTTCTATGTCTTGCATATAAAATTATTTAATAAAATTAAATAGTTGCTTTAACTATTTAAATTTATAAAATTTTTATTTTCAAATTAAAAAATAATATGAATATATTTAAAAAAAGTCTTTTTATTTTATTTAAATATGATAATAAAGGAAATACCTAAATACTATTAATAGTTTTCTTTTCTTTTTGAAAAAATTATGATAAAAATATCTTTTAAGGGCTATTTTTGTATCAATTGAAATGCAAATAAGTTCTATTGTTATTATTTTTTTTTTATTTTTTCAAAACTTTCATTAAAGTTTAAATAAAAAGATTTTACTTTTAAATTTCAGTTACTTAATTTTGACAATACAATAGAAAATATTGTTATTGTAAATGTTTGTTACTTCCTAAACTTTCAAATGTTTACGGATTTGTGTTCCAACATGACATCACAAAACAATTTAAATTTATTGACATATTTGTTATTTCTTTTTTCTCTCTCTCTGCTGCTATAAGTATTAACTGGAGAAAAGCATATGATGAAGGAAAAAGTAGAAAAAATTTTAAAACACAAGTAAAAAATTAAATCCTATTATGTATATATGTATGTATGTATTTTCTTTACATGATGAAAAATAACTTTGTCATATTTTGTGGTAGTATAAACATTTATGAGAAACAATACAATACAATATTTTCTTAACATTTTAAGTTCATTTATTTATTATGTAACAAAGTATTCATTCTCATATTATAAGTTCAGGGTTTCAAATGTACAAGGAAGTACAGGGATCCAGAATTTTCTTTTTTTAATTTAAAATGAAAATTTTGAAGGATATAGAAATATGAAACTTCCAAACTAGTATCTGTTTTAAAACTCAGATCTGATTTGAAACAGAGTTATTTGCATTTGACTTTATTTATGTGTATTATTTAGTTAAATAAAAAGCATTATTATCTATTGAATAAAAAATGATGAAGTCGATATATCAAGGTAGTCCAAAATTAAATGAATTTAAAGTAAGAAAAAATAAATAAATAAATAAATAAATAAATAAATAAATAAATAAATATAAGTTTTGTCCTTCTTCCGTAGATACAATATTTTTTATGTTTAAGAGATGAGGATGAGAACAAAAGTCTAAACTGAATCAAAAAGTTACATAAAAACCATGCAAAAGTTCTCTGTTTAACGAACCTTAATTTCGATTTAACATACATGTACGTTGAAATAACGTATTGCTACTGGTTACAATACTTTGCTTTAATGAACCATCATTACCTTTGTTTCAATGAATATATACGTTGTCTGAATATAACTATGTTTGTTGTAGTTTTCATATTAATTTGTGTTTAAAATAAAATTGTTCTTCTTTAATAAAATATTTTCAAAAGTAATTTTTTATTTATTTTTTTAAACCGGTTCACGATATCATTAAACTTTCTTTGGTACTGAAAACCCTTATATTGAATCACTTTTGATCCCTACTATCTCTACACCGGGGTAATTTTCGTAATGAATTTGTGAAGTGACCAAAAACATCTACTTCGATCACATAAAACCATGACAGGCTTTTTGTTTAGAACAAAAATGGAAATACCAAAAGTGAAAAACCCGTACAATAAATCTATAATTCCTCACTACCATGAGGACAGTAATAATATTGAAAAGTCCCCCTCTTTTCTATAAATTTTTAATTTAATTTATAGAAAACTCTAAAGAGTACTATTAGAAAAACCTAAAGGTACCACAAACTTTCTTTTTTTAATTTTAATATACTTAGGACTCTAAATCTTGATTTATTAGTTTTTCAATATATTTGAAAATTCAAGAAGCTTAATTAGAAGAACGAAAAGCTACCATGAATTCGGTTTCCAAGATTCTCATCCAATCAGGACCATAAACATTTAATTTAATATTTTTAGCCTCAGAGTGATTGCATATCAAAACGGACAAAAAAACAGACATTTTCGGATTTGATATCTTCGATTTTAATGAAAATCGCTACATATATTAAGTATTACAAATTTTACTCAAATCACAATTTTTTTTATAAAAGAACCCTCCTGGTCCAAAAATATGATGTTTGAAAAATCGAAGAGCGCTTGTATTTTTTCCAATAGTAATCACACCTTACTCCCCATAACTTCTAAAATATTCATTGTACAATTCATATTTTTATTTAATTTAATAGAAAAACTAATCGACTCTAAAAGGACAAATAAAATATTTATATACTTCGAAAGTTCAAAGGTCAAAATAGATAATATAAAGATTAAAGCTTAATATCTCAAAAAATGGTATTTTAAAATCCTTAAAAAGTGCATATATTGATAATGAAATCCTTCTCTATATTTGTGCCAAATTTCAAGTAAAACACAGAAAATAGCACATATTTCGTATGTAAAATTTAAAATATTTAAAAAAAAATATTTTTTATGAGCGTTTAAAAAATATTAAAAATTTATATACAAAATTTTATTTTAGTTCATATTTTGTTACATAACTTCTGAACTAAATGAGTGTCCAACATGAAATTTTGCACAAACATAAAGTACAGTTATATTAATATTATATAATTTTTTTAGAATTTTAAAAATATATTTTTTGGAGATATAATGGTTTATTTTTTGAATGTTTTATTTTAACCTTTGAACTTTCTATCTAAAGTACCTCACTATATATCATTTTTAAGGTAATTTCTTTGTTTTTAAAACTACAATAAACTTAACTTTTTATTACCTGTAGCTTTGGAGTTATTTACAACTTGGATTTATTCTAAGCTTGAAATTCATATGGAGAAAATTTATGTCAACCATATATATTTTTTAAGAATTTTAAGAGATATAATAGTTGTGATTTTTTATTTTCAACATTGAACTTTTGATGTAATATGCAACAACAACTTAATACCTACCATGTATATTTAAGAATAATATGCAACAACAACTTAATATCTACCATGTATATTTAAGAAGTTATTAATAGTTAAATAGATATTCATTTGTAAAGTTCTCAATATTTTTTCGTTTTTTAAGCCTTCATATTTCTATACTAGGAAGAAACATGGGTCTGAAATTGCATGGTTCGGAAACACGTCAAATGGTCAATGCATGCATCGAATTTTATTGAAAGCGGAGATCTTAAATCCGATTACTGTCCGTTTTGACATGGAATCACTCCTCAGTATTATAAAAAATTACAAAGTTATCAATCATTGAATGTTCAAAGGTACCAACAACATACTACAAAGTCCTCTGTTAGGGATTTAGATATACTCAGGATCTTTAATATTATATATCAGAGTTAATAAAAAAAGTACTACATAATTCCCTTTTGTGAATTCTCACTCAATAATGTAAAAAGTATTAATGTGTATGTCAATTAATAAAAATATATAAAAAGTGTCAAAAATAGTTACGATTTTTAATTTTTAAACTTTTGTATTCCAAACCTTTATTCGCCAATTTTCGGTAAGGTAATTAGGTGATGTACATTTTATTTCTGTGTTTACTGGATCAAAAGACAAAAAGTACCAAAAATACAGGTTTTAGTAATTTTCTCTCTAAAAGGGCTTAATTGTTTAAAAAGTACCAGATACCTATCTGACTATTTTTATAAGATTAATAATGAGTTTCATATTGCTATTACGAATAGTTGTTATTAATTCATTTTTAATTTATGTCTAAGACGGGAGACGAATCAAAGGGTCAAGTTCATACCTCTACCTTCTTACTTAAGACCCAACCAGTCAACTCCTCAACGCAACGTAGAATGAAGAAATGTTGCGTGAGATATTTTTAGCAACTAGTCAACAAAAGTAAACGTATCATATGTTTTTGGACATTCATTGTGTAAGCAGCCCTGTTCTTTGGTTATTTTGCAAAGAAAATAAAAAACAGGGTTGTCGAAAAGTCACGTAGGTACGTAAAAATCTAATTTCAATAGATTTCTGCGATACGCTACCTAGAATTTTTTGTCAATGGCTACATGCACACGTTTCCATAAGATGGGTTTCAATAGCTGATTGCGATACGTTGAATTTTTATTCACTGGTTGGGCCTTTACTTATTTTATTAAGAAAACTTTTAATGAATGGTTGCTGCGAACAGTTCATAAGTGCGTTGAGTTATTTGTTCAATTTCAATGAAAATTTTTCTTAAAACAACAAATTCGTACATTAAATAAAGAATTCTTGGAAGAAAAAATCAACGAATTTCAATCAACGATATGGATATCGCTTTTCTATGTTGAAAGGGCTGTTTCAATTGAGGGATAGGTAATTTTAATAGCACAATACCAGACCAATTATATTACCTTTAAAATGGAGATTCTTAGGTTGACATTCATTTCACATAAAAGTAATAAACAGTCCTCGTACAAATAGCTTCTTGTGATGCCTGGTGATTTTCATAAATATTGTTTTTTTTTTTTTTTTGCGTGTGGGTGTTTTCTTCTTTTATTTCATCATATTTCTTTATTTTGTTTTCAAAATATTCTATGTCTCTTCTTGTATATAAATTTACTACAGGCGCGGATCCAGCTAAAGATTTTGGAGGGATGAAAATAGTATGATTTTAACAACTATTTCCTTAAATTTTTTGCATTAGTACACATTCTTCATTAAGAATTTTTATTTGGGAGAGGGAAATTTCCTTATTTCCCTCCCTATAAATCCGCGCCTTATTTACTAGCACATACTCAGTCACATAATCATACACATGTTGGTTGTAATAATATTATTTTTTTCTGTTCATTTTCATATTGCTGCTGTAGTTTATATTTTGTATTAGTCTTTTAAAATTGAGTTTAGTAGAAACTGTCAATTTGAAAATTGAAAGAAAATATTAAAGTAAAAAATATGTTTATACTTAAATATGTACATATATGTCAATTTATATTTATGTGAATTTTTTTTAATGTATAAATCTGCACTAATACAAGTAACACTGACTTGGATCATATGTATACAATAACACATTTATATATTAAAAATATTATAGCAAATGTTAAGTGAAAATGAAAATATTATTTACATATATTAAGTTAAATATCGATCAGTGGAAAATCTTACAAAATATAGTAAATTAAGGACAATACAAACAATATATATATTTTGTAATTATGTTGTTCAAAACATTTCTTTAAATATGGATTTTTTTTATTTTTCCTTAAACGGAAATTCATTTATTATTAAATGATTTTGCTAGAAATAATTATATTTATATGTACAAGTATTTAATTTGAAAATAAATTTTAATATATTATATACTTTTTAAAAATTTGCTCAGATAGTTTTCTTCAAATAAATATAATTTATTAATTTATTTACTAACCACATTATTTTACTCAATTAAAATTCTTTAAATATTATTATATTTATTATTGATTTTACGTTTTAAATAAAAACAAAAAAAAATATCTATATAAAATATCTATTGTATAAATATTTTTGAATGTATTTGTTTAAGCAAAAGATTTTATCAATATAAAAATACCACAAATGTTTATGTAATGGAATTATTTTAGATGTTGGTATAATAAACTGAAACATTTTAACTAAAATAAATACAGTTTTTAACAATAATATTTTCTTAAAATAAATTGCTAAATATTTAAAAAAAATTACCTATTTATTATGTCAAATTAAATTTGCAATTTTATATTTTTTTGCCACATATTTAGTTTAAAATGCAATATGTATGACAAAGTAATTGTTTTTTATTCCATTTATTTTTTTTTGTGTTAAGACGAATATTTTTATCTATTACTGTATAATGAAAGCAATCTACAGTATTTCTTTATATCATTTATTGATTGCAATAAATAATTTTGCAATAAAAAATTCATTAAATTATCATTTGGATTGTAGTATTTGCATACAGTATACAGTTTTTTTTTGATTTTATAGCAAAATAACAAAATTAATGTCTAAGAACAAGATGCCTAATTTACTTGGTTTAAAAATTGGAAATAAAAATTATATATAAATTATATAAAATTCACTCACATAAAACAGGTAGAAAGATATAGTTTGACCATGCGATAGACTGATCCATTGTTAGCATGTGTGAAAACTTGGTGAAGGGTCCTTTATGGCACTTTTATGCAGCGAATTTGTATTATTTGAGACATATTTCTAATTAATATTAAAATGAAAAAAAAAAAATAAATTGTTTTTCCGAAATCTGGTTTAGAAGTTGGACTTAAAGGTTTAAATATTTTTACAATTTACAATTTATTTCGCTATATTTGAACTTATGGTTCAAAAGTAAATTGACCGCATGGGTTATATTTTCCTTTTATAGCCCACGAACAAGTCGCACTTTTCCAGCAAACAATTAACAATTTTATTCCACTAGATATTATTCCATGATTAAAATTCTAAAAGGGCATTGAAGCGACTATATAAAAAAGTTAATGACGCTTTTAAATAACTGTAATTTCTAATCGATTCGTTATTCTTGTATTCTTGGTTCCGAGTTCTTTGCTTTTGGAATATTTGTTCAATTTTATAAGTTTTAATGGCCACTTGTAGTTTCTTCATCTTTACATAATTGAAAAACAAAAATTATCTATTAAATAAAGAAATTTCAAACTCAATATCTTTAATTGCAAAAATGTTTCTTTGTGATTTTTGATATTCATTTTTCTTTAAGTTAAAATTATCTTTGAAAACGTGTACACATTCTTTACTTTTCTCTTCAAAGAGATGATTTTAAAGTAGAAAACAATTTCCATAACCCAAGCGGCTAAGGAACACATTCACATGCATTTTAGCCATTTTATATTAAAGTTTTGACACTAGTCCATTTTCTAAAATCCCAAAGCACAAATCTACACATGAAATGCAGAATCGAAGGACTTACAAAGAATCTCAATTTTAAAGTTTTTACAGCATTTGATTGTTACTGCTTTTTTGGTTTAAAAAATAAAAGATATTTTCCTTCTCCAGTGTAAATATGTCTTTCCATTTTTATATAGATTCAGACATTAATTGAAATTTTCATTCAAAATTTTTACATAATATTTTTATTAAAAAATTGTGTGTTTAAGATTTTTTTCAATATATCTTCGCGACACCCCAGACATGTCCTTGTGGGTCGCGAACCTCCATTTGAGAACCGTTGCTTTAGTATATTTATATAAAAATAAAGTCGGTGTGACTGACTGACTACTGACTACTTGGTGATTTATTGTCGTACATTCCAAATGCTTAAAGCTAGAAAAAAGATATATGTACTTTTTATAGGTGTTCTTCTGAATATATCCACTAAGACCGAATTCTTAGAAATTCAAATGTTTTGGTGGTAAAAAAGGATAAAAGTGGGTAAAATTGCTTATCTTATATCACCTAAACTAATAGAGATACAAAAAAATTCAATTGTTATCGTTTTTCATTTAAAAAATAATTGGATAGGGATGTGATACTTTTTGAAATCGTCTCCTTTTCATAAATAGCAAATATAAATTTGGTACTTTTTGCAAATATTTGTGTTTAAAAATCATATCTTTTTACTGACTTTTTACTAATATGTATATGACCATTTTTTTATTTGATACCAGCACAATTAGAAATTCATTGGAATACAAAGTTGTTACATCCAAGGGAAATACAAAGTACCAAAACAGGAATAAAATTGGGAAATTTTGTAATGGATTTTCGATTATATTAAAACTAGAAATATGAACTTAAGTGATACTTTTTGCTCTTATTATGTTATTTTTTTTTTAATTATTTATTATTGAACCTAGTAACATGAAGTTAGAGATACATGGGTCTATGAGTTAAAAAAATTGAAAAAGGAAACTTCATTTTGAATTTTTAATAATACTGAACATAGAAATACCAAATTTAAAATGTATAGTCCTAAGTGAATAAGAATCCAGAAAATACTATTTGAGGACATTCATAGAAATTTGAAATTTAAGATCATATGTGACAATCCACAACAGAGGGCTTTGTGGTACTTTTTCATTTTCAATAATACTTTTTGAATTTTCTGGAATATTGAACATAAAAACATGAAATTAAAGTTGGGTTATTGTTCAAGTAGGATTTTCATTAAAAAAATCTTTATTTTTAATAATATTCTGAGCAAATTTTTAAAGTATTTCAAAATAGTCGGTCAAGGCCGACAAATGGAATGATACCAGTTAAAGAATTTTAAATAGTTCTTTTTAAGAATTTAATTTTTAACTAATACTTATATTAAGTGTGAAATGAAATACTTATACTAATACAGAATATTACATAGATACTAATTTTTATATGAATTTATTAATTTTTGAGCGATTCTCTATTAATAGTTTTATGAATCGATCTTTTGAAAATTTGGTATAGATTTATATTTATATAGAACTTATATGATCTAAGTTTTAATAAAATACTGCTATATATAAAGAATTTATGATTAGTAAGCACTTTTCCTGAGAAGACATTCGTATGGGGGTTAGGTGAATTAATAGACCAATCATAACCAATTTCAATTGGATTCGTTCCTGTTTTATAAAAAAAAATTTGTGCTAAATTTTATCAATTTATGTTCAGAATTGCGACTGGGATTTTTAAATTCCCGACCTTTTCCAAATCCCGGGAATCGGGATTATATTTTAAGAACTCTTGGGAATTCCCATTATTCGGGAAAAATACAATATTGTCCAAAAAGTATATAAAATAAACACAAAAACTATATTTTTCATATAATTTGCACTCAAATATATGAATCTATTTCTCAATTCAAAATATATCGAACCCTAACCGCAAAAATACCGTAAAATCAGAACACAAAACTTTACAGGAGAGGCACTTTTGTGATTGTTTGTACAATGTTATATGTGGAAAATGTCACTGGCGAGAAAAAAATCTAAGAATCTACAGATTACATTTCTGTATTAAATTTCAAGAATAATGATTATTTTCTGTCTTTGCGTAAAGTTATAGGAATCATATTAATGTGAATTCCTTTAATCACTCTTTTTAATTAAATGACTAATTTTAAATCTCCCTTAATTTTGTTTATATACATTTTCGAAAATTAACAAAATCAAGTATTGAAATATTTTCGAAGCGAGATACTATTAAAGAAATAAACTTTCGCATTCAATAAATTTTAGACTTAAAGTCAACAATGCATGGGCGAAGTTTTCTAAGATAAAGAATTCCATGCTGTCCAACGTATTCGCATTTTTGAACTAATTAAGAAGTGTTCTATTATTTATATACATCGAACTGAATGCTTAATTATGATAAATAAAAGCTTTTTGTAGAATTTAAAATTTTTAAAAATAATAAAATTACACATTCCCGACAAAAAATTCCGAGAATCGGGAACTGAAAAATTGCTAAAAACTCTATCACAACCTGTAGTTTGATTACAAAGTTAACATTGACGGACATTTTTGAATTATTATTTTTTCGTAGAAACAAAATCGTAATTAAAGAGCATAATAATTGTTAATTTTTGTGTATTTTTTCATGAGTTTTCCCAAATTAAATCTCTTTAACAATATTTAGGATTAACTTGTTTCATAGTAAATTAAATCAATGTATACAAGATAATGTCATGTCAAAACACTTTAAATGGCAGCATTTTTTTATCTTTTTTTTACGAAAAGAATTCCATAATATCACATTTCCTTAAAATAAAATAAGATATAAATATTATTTCTTTTCAAACAATTTCATTTTACATGCTTTAACTTAAATATGAAGAGGGAGGAAATGGAAATGTATTAATTTTCAATTGAAACCATATTATTAACAATATAATATGCGGTTTTTATCATAAACACAATCTTAATAACAAATTTGTTACAAACACGTACACGAGTTTCTATTTCTAAATGTATTGGTTAGAGTATGCAAGAGTGTATGTGTGGATGTTTTTAGGAATTGAACTGAAAACATGTTGCTCATGTACGAATGTTATAATCTATGACAATTTGAATAAAACACGTATTTGTTTTATATTTACAAATATGGCCAGAGGGAAGAAGATGCTATAGAAGGCCTTGAACAAGGCCTTTTTCTTTCATAATTAATTAATTTCTTTTCAATTATTAGGCTTATGAAAAAAAGAGAACTTAAATATAATTAAAATTAAAATTTAAAGGCCTTTAAAACAAAGTTCCTTTTATTTGTTTAAAACGGGATGTGTTTATATTAACATATAGTCATTTGGTAAAATACTAGATATATTTTGGTTTTAATGTATATAAACTGAAACCAAAAAAAAAAAAGAAAACGAAAAAGTTTCAGCTGGATGGTAACACAAATGGAGCAAAATTTAAGAGTATGATAACATACTCGCATAAGGAAATGATAAAATTATACAATTGAAATTTAACATGTAAATTATCATACACATTGCAATACATTAAAATTTACATACATTTCAATGTGTATGTGTCAAATGCTTGTATGCTAATATGTGTTATAAATATTTGTTGTTGTGGATTTAATGTTTGTATTACTGCTAACAAATACCCACCAATATAATTTCATTTATTCAACAGTGGGATTGATTAAGTATGAATTTTTTTAAATTTGAAATTTTTAATTTTTATATAACAAATATTTATTTTTTTTTTGTATTTGTAAGTCAGCAATTTGTACTTTGGCTAACGTGAACAATATTGAAAGTTGAACACTTTATATGTGGTATTTGTTAGTATCACATCGATTAGTATTACCTCTTTTAAATCGCCCCCACTGTGCCTCAGAGTGTTGAAGTTTTTTTTTGTGTTAACATTTTTTCATTTTCATTGATAAGTGATGCTGAAATAAAAACCATAAAAATTCCTGCCACCATTACAATTGTTGTTTATGACACTATTGTTGTTGCTGTTGTTGTCATTGTTGAAGTTTTCGTTGTTTTTTGATGTTGAAATTTACCAATACATACGCATGTATATGTAGAAGTGTATACAATAGTTATCAGCAAACATTTTCTTTCAAATGAATCTTTTTAAAAGAATTTTTTGGAATAATTTTTCAAAATTGATAATATTTGAATAAAGCTGGGTTGAAAACTATTGCCAAAAACTCTTTCGACTTAGTTGTATGAGAATTTAATATTTTTTAGAACTAAAAATACTTAAGAAAAAATGGGATTTTTTTTAGATTCGTATTATTCGGTCCAGCTCGATCATATGATGCTCTACACTATTGCCTATGTGTACCAAAATTTGGAAAGGGGCTTATTATGGACCTATACGTGTATTATGTGTAATATAAGTAATACTAATTACTTTTATAGTAAGATTCACTTATTTGTTTCACATTTTATTAATATAGTTCCATTCTTAAGAAATTTTTAATTGTCAAAACACTATTCCGATAGGATATTTGTATGGAGGCCAGATGAAATAATGGACTGATTATGACAAAATTCAATAGGCTTCGTCTTTGTTAAATAATAATAATAATAATAATAAAATAAAAAAATATGGAAATAAATACTATCAAGTTATCTTTAAATTCGCGACCTGAACTTTGGGCACAAGCTACATGGACAGCCAACCAGAAGGACGAACATGGTTAAAGTGATCCAACGGTATACTTTATGGTGGGCTTTGGTGAATTTTTCACTGCATAATATAATAACCACATATTGTGGTGTACAAACAATTTTGTTTTTTAACCGAAGAGAAGAGATTTATTTCTAAAATATTTTTAAAATTTTACAAAAAGCATATTATTTTTCAAATGTTTGATGGGTAAAAAATAGAAAAGTATATTCAAATTTTTACATTTTAAGGCTTAAAGGACATTTTTGGAATTTTTTTATAATAAGTGAAAGTGAACTTTTGTGTTCTATATACATATGTGTTGCCAGTTTAGCCATTAAGGCTAAATATAGCCTTTTTATTTCACTTTTAGCCTCAAAATTTACTTTTTAGCTTCTATGTTTTTTTTAGCCTCTATTATTCTTAACTTAACTTTAGAAAGGCTTAAAATATATTGTTTATTTAAAAAAAAATCATATATTTAATCATTTTTGTGTATTTATTCACACTTGTGGTATTTAGCGTTTTCTGACCTTTTTTAAAGCCCAATTTAGCCTCTTTTTTTCTCAAACCCTGGCAACACTGGTACTTATATATTTAAAAATTTCAATTTGTTTGTGGAAAATTTTGTGTCAATATTAAAATTAATTTTTGTTTTGTATTTTTAATGGTTTAACAGGAAAATATATTGAATTTCCGATGTATAAATATGATTATAAAATTTCGAGTGCGAGGGATATACATATATAATAATTTACCCTACAGCACATGTATGGAAACATTATGTACGTTTTAAAATTTGGTTCAGAAGATGCATAGGGTAAAGTAACAAAATACAGTTATTTGCAGTTATATCGCTGTAGAGTTCGAAGAAAGATATAATAAATCGGAAAATGCTGGTTTTTTTTTTTTTTTTTTTTTGTACCAAAAAATTACCATTAGAAAAACAAATAGGTACTACAAGATCTATTCTTGTGGATTCTTATTAATTTACGTTCAAATAAATATGTTTAATTGCATGTGTCGTAGTTTCAATATCAATAAGATTAAAAAAAGTAACAAAAAAAAAAAAAATCCACTTTTTATGAGAAGTATTGAACTAATTTCCAGCAAAAATAAACAGAAGTAATTTTTAAGAATGTACATTTTGACTACTTCCAAAGTACCAATAGATATATATTTTCGAGAATTTAAAAAGTAATAAAAACAACATCCAAAAATGTAATTAAAAATACATTCAAAATTTGTTACGATAAATTCATTTTATTCTGAAAATTTATTAGCTTAGATATGAATTAATACACTTATTTCCTAAATCCCTTCACCACACTTTGAAAAATATTTCCATACAAACTTTTGAAAACGAAAACAATTTACATGAAAACGTTTTCAAAGTGAGAGGAAAATATTTTACAACATAAGGTCCTAAATTTAACTTCCCTGCAGTGATAAAAAGAATAATCCAAGGAATCAGTTTTTCATAACATCGTTGACATGACTTCCTATTGATTAAAAAGGTATCAAAAAAGAGAACGTTAAATTAATTGTTAATGATCCTAATTTGCACTACTTCTGGATCACAAGTTCAGGATCTTATTGATTTCTATGGATGTTCGTTTTTGCTGGCTTCTTTCTTAGTTTTCTAATTAGAAGAATATATATTATGTTAGGTCATTCTTGCAGCTGCCCTGGGCTTAGCTCTTTTGGGTCCTTATTTGAGGTCCGTTGTGGCCACTACAAAGAAGTTCAGACTGAATGTTTTGTCTGTAGTTCTTTGTAGCCAAGAAGTCGATGCATTTGTTCCTCAAATATTTGACAATGACAAGAAGATACTACGTAGTTTCTTCCTCCCCTTTGCATTGCAGGTTCTACAGTAGTCAGAGTAGTGGAGTTCTAAACTTTTGATATGTGAGGAAGGGTAACAATGCCGATAAGGTTTCTTAAATGTGGAGCATTCTCTATAGCTTTAAGTTGGAATTCCATGAATGGCTGTTTACATAGAAATAAAGGAGCACTAATATCATCTATATGAACATGTACGTACCAATGAATCAGCTACGTAGTTATCATAAATGTCCCTATGTTCCGAAATCCTCACGAGGGTAACCATTAAATGATTCGCAATCTCCTCATGAGACATGAGGCATTCACGTACAATCTGCGATGTGGTGTACCAACCCGACAGGAAACTTAAGCCCGCTTTGATATCAGTAAAAGTAGAAATATCTTAAAACACGAATAGCCTGAATGCCAGAAACTAGGTGGGGAGTAGGACAGTTTTACGTCCAGCTGGTCAGAGCAGATGTTTATATTACTAGCATTTACTTGGCATTTAATACAGACTAGATGAAAATGTTTTTCAATTTGTATGAAAAAACTCAAGTAATTTATAAAAAAAATTATAAATTTTGTTTGGTGTAAACACTTTTTTTCTTAACTTTTACATATACGAGATAGTTAATTTTGGCACTCTGAAGATTCCCTGCGGAAAATTTATGCCAATTGTAATAATGAACCGGTTCCTCTGTACCAGTTGAGTATTAATTGACACCTAAATTAGTCACCAAAGTTCCAATTGAAAACAAATTGACACAAACATATTTATTATTTTATTTTATAATATGTTTACTACGTGCACAATGTGCTACTCGAACAAAATAGCATTCAGTGGCTGAGTGGTTAACGTTGAAGACTGTAAAACAAACATACATTAAACGAGCACTGTCTCGATTCAGGGTGACGCCATCGACACTAAAGAAAACTTATAAAAAAAATAATATAAGTAATAAAAAATAATAAAAATATTTGAAAATTAAAAAATAAAAAAATAAATTTTGGTTATATTAATCGACACTGAATTTGTTATCTAGGACCAGTACTGTTATCTATACTGCGACCTGTCCCAAGGGGCTAATTAGCCACCTCCAATGACAACCCCATGTAAAAGTGACAAGTTCTTCTCATACAAAGTTGCGGAATTGGAACCGGCCACTAGCCACGAGAACCTGTCAAGTGACTAGTTTTGAAACGATTCTCTTTACTCGAGGATTATTTCGTTTCATCACAGGATGATCACAAAATGATTTCTCTAAAAGTTTATTATAAAAGGTTATATATAGGAATAATTATATGAATATAGATTAAAAACATGTGCGTNNAGANNNACCGTGCACNATAGACGGTTAANGTATTATGCNNNTGTCTNANATAANTTGGNTNTANAAAATNATGCTNATNTCNATATTTTCTATAGAAAANANTGCNGATGTCAATATTTTCTATAGAAAANANTGCNGATGTCAANATTTTCTATAGAAAANAATNCNGATGTNAANATTTTCTATAGAAAANAATGCNGATGTCAANATTTTCTATAGAAAATAATGCNGATGTCAANATTTTCTATAGAAAATAATGCNGATGTCAANATTTTCTATAGAAAANAATNCTGATGTCAATATTTTCTATAAAAATATAAACTTTTGATTAATAGAAATATAAATCAATTAGATCATAATTGAGCACGGGAAGGGGTCTTTCCCATATTTACAATTATAAAGAGCGACTCACAAGGGTTCCGTAAGGACATTCATGGGGGGGTCGCAGAGAGATCCTGAAAAATATTCTTGAGCACACAGTTTTTATTGTAAATTTTATGTAGAAGTTAAATAATCCCTGATATAGGGTTTCATATAGTCCTGCTTGTCAAATTACTTTTTACTTAATTAATTCTTTTATATTAAAAGTCTTTGATCCAGTGTTGCATTGGTTTTAGTGAATAAAAACGCATTATATAAATAAAAATCAACTTTTGTATATAAAATTTAATTTAAATTTATATTTTATCACATGTCTTCTAAAGTAAAAGAGGGTTCAACATGAGATATTCCATGAGTATAGATAAAAGATATGTTCACATAGTTTAATTTCTAAGAATTTTAAAAATATACATTTGAAAAAGTTTTTGCTTTTGTCAAATAATAAATTTTAGCAATAATTTTTTTTTTACCCTCTAAATTGAATAAATATGTATATCAGTCTACTCTTTTTACTATTAGTTTTTCCAATATTTTCTATATATTTTGTTTTTATTCCCTTCAATTTCGTTGTATTTAATCTGTTATAAAAATAAAATTTTAAATTGCATTTTATGCAAAAGAGAATTTTTTAAACAATTTTTGATTGCCTTGATAACAATTTAGTTATATGTAGCATAAATTGGATTAGTATGCTTTATATACTAAAAATGTACTATAAAAAATTTTTGTATTTTTTAAAATATATTTTACGAGTAAAAATAAATTTCATTTACTTGTATTGTAAAATAAAAATACTATTACAATTTTAATCTAAAATCTTTCTATAAATAATACGCAAAACGTAATATTTGAAACTTTATTTTTATTTTTTTTTGCATTTCTACTAATGTTTTGTTTTCATTTAATTCATCATGTCTAATCCTTAAATGTTCTTCTATTGTCACGTAATATTTTCCAACACCTGAACATTTCTTTGTCAACTTGATCCAAATAATAATTTAACAATGAGCAATTAGAAAATATACATATGTATGTATGTGTGCATGAAAATAGATTTAACTTGATTTAATTCTTAAATCCTGAAAACTGTAGGATTTTATTTGTATTGTACACATAAATACATACATACATGCATACATAGTAAAGTGTTGTATATGCCAGGAGATTGTACTCTACATATTTTATTATTAGAAAATATTTTTTATAGCATGTTTTATTAAATGAGATTACTTTATGTATGATTATGCTATAAACAGAGAGAAAAAAGTTTTATTGAGAATAATTAAAAAAATACTTACTATTTTAATTACAAATTTTATTAACGTATTAAGAATTGCAAAACTCAAAAAAATAAGTCCTTGATTATCTTAAATTAATCGTTTGATTTTCATTGAGAAGCCTTGAAATCCAATTTGTTTATAAAATTTTTATACTTAACACTCTTAATTTTTTCTCTCCCTTTCGTTTTTTATGATATTTTATTAAAAAATATTTTCTTAGTTCTTATATATATGAATGTTCCAAGCAATTTAATTCTCTCCGTGGAATTATAAATACGTTCGAGTACATGACAACATTTGCAGGTGACATAAACAAGATACGTGTGCAGTTTATAAAATGTCAATAATGACTAAATATATAAAATATAATAATACCATACTTACATGTGTATTTGTATGAATGTATGTATATTGTTCATTTGTAATAGAATTTATAGTATTAGTAGCAAAAATGTTATGAATGCAATTACGAAGGTCATATATTGAGCTGATGTTATTAATTATTTTATTAAAGCATTTTGTTTAGAAATAGTATTTTAGTTAAATGTTTAGTATTAAATAATTAAATTAGTATTGATACTATAAATAAATATATTTTTTTATTTAAAAACTTAAAAAAATATGAAATTTTCAGATATAAATTTCTTTTTGAACAATTATGATGAGTTACAAAATTAATCAAAATTTCTGCTACACAAGATTTCTAAGTCAATTCGAAATTAATATTTTAAAATTAATTTAGAAATTTGTACTTTATATTGAAAGCTATTTGCAAATTGTTATGTTTCATACATAGGTAATCAGAAAATGGGTTTAATATCTTCATAACTATTGACCGCATTTTATGCACTTTCGGGAATTGGATTTATAGGAGATCTATGATAAATTATCAACCTATCTTCATGAAAATTAATTCTAATACAGGATTTTTTGGTGATTTTTCAAAAAATCACATACCCAAGATGAAGGATCTTACTACAAACCAACTTGAAAACATCTCAGCTTAGACCGTATAAAATTTTAATAAGATATCTCTAACATTTCTTTTGTTACTAAATTATTTCCAAACGAGAGAAGAAGGTATAGTAGGCAAAAACCGACCATATGATACCCTACACCATTGTCTATGTTTAACAAATATCGGGAAGGAACAAATTACGGTCCTGTACTTTGCGCACAAGCTTTACATGGACAGCCAGCCAACCAGACGGACGGACATCG
>MINK01182055.1:0-12321 GCA_001735545.1 Phormia regina
ATTCTTTATAAATTATTGAAGATATACGAAATGCATGTGGTGTACAAATAGTTTTGTCCATTACTTTGTATGGATATGCATATTATGACAACCCAGGTAGATATTAAATGCGTGCACAGGATCCTTGATATATAATAATATTTATTATTTAACATATAATATATACGTAGGCTTTTTGCATGCTGATTATTGGCAAGATCAAAGGCTATATTGAAGCTACTTGGAGTGATGGATACAAATACTTCCTCAGTCCTTTAACCCTTTTACCATTACTTTGTTTAGGTATAT
The DNA here is from genome assembly GCA_001735545.1 of Phormia regina. Lineage (NCBI taxonomy): Eukaryota > Metazoa > Arthropoda > Insecta > Diptera > Calliphoridae > Phormia > Phormia regina. Next base: position 289 of record MINK01182055.1, read on the forward strand.
AACATGGTATTATTGTTCAGGTTTTTTGAAGAAAGCGTTGCTTCCAGAATCTTAGCCCAACCTCTCTAACATAAACCACAAAAATTTCGCAATATTAATTATTAATCGCTGAAACGGATGGAAGGGAAATTCTTCATATTGTGAGAGATATTTTACATCTTATAAAATGTTATAGACTATATGAAGGAGGTCAAAAATCCTTTTAAAAATATTAGATTTCAACTTTGATTTTCAAATATATAGCAGCATGACAAAAATCATTCTAACATGAATTTTGGGTTGACAAACTTCTTATGAATATTTTATTCATAAAGTAATTGTCAACAGCCAAAGTCGATTGTTAAAATCCTAACTCAACAACAACAGCTACAACGGACAACCTAGTATTTTGCCCGATTTTGCTAATTTTAAATATAAAAACAATTTTTTATATAAAATAAATATTTAAGCAAATTTTCGAACGCCTAAGTTATCCCGTTCGAGCCCTATCCGACATTCAACAGAAAGCAGACGGTCATCGACACAGAATCTAAAGAGGACCACGAAAATATATACTTTATGGGGTTTCAAATGGTTTTTTCGATATGTTACATATGGAAAACAAAATAAAATTTTTAAAAATAGAAAAACGTGTTATAAAAAAACACATTTAAGTTTGGTGTGGTAAGTCTTGTTATACATGAGAAATTAAATATATATCCACAACAATGTCTGTGAGATGCTGCATTAATATTACAAAGACTGATCCTCATAATAGAAGGATAATAAAGTTTGTCAGCTAAAGTTATTTATTACCTATAACATTCTTGAACTTCAAAGATTTTTTAAATCATGGGGGATATTTTTGAGTTAGCTTGGGTATAGAAAATAATGTACCTTTCACCGCTGGTGCCGCCAACGACCTTAACAAAAAAATATAAATTATAAATATTTAAAAAATAAAAAATATACAAAATATATTTTATAAAATATTTAAATTTAATTTAGTGTTGTTTCTAGTTATATAATACTTATTTGTGTCATACTACCATTCGTATGAAATTTTTGCACGTTAAGGTGACTTTCGGAAGAGAGGATTTATATGGGAGCTATAATAAATTAGGGTATATAAGAAAAAAAGCTATTTGATTAAATAATATGAAATGCCATCCTATCTTCAAAGCTCTCAGAAATGATTTCCTAACTTAAAAATTTAGCTCCATTAATTAGTAAGAAGAGAGATTTGAACCAAATACCCACAATATTATTTTACAAATATTAGATGAGAAAAGCGATCTAGTTGAACTTGGAAATAAACTATTATTGCAATAATGAACATACACTTTTTTATAAGATATTCACAAATATTACTTCTCACATCTAATGAATTCTCTTCAAATATTTACAGTTTTCGTTTAAATCCTTTCTTTGATAATAATATTTTCTAAACATTTAATTTAAATTCCCTAGAAATATTTATTTATATATGAAGACAAAAATCTTTCTTTAATTTCCCTACAATTTAAAATATCGATTACAAATGTCCTCCTTTTATTTTCCAAAAAAAAAGAAAACGATGCAAAAATAAAAACAATCCAAACATGAAACTAAAATTTAAAATACATACTCACATATGTATATATACTATACATAAACAAATACATATACATACATATCAACTTTAATACAAACGTCTACTATTAAACATTTAACTTTAAAGAGAACAAAAATAATAGAGAAGAAATAACAAAAAAAAAAAAAAATATATATATATCTACTAAAGTAAATTGCTTAAATTGTAAATGACACAAAACGAATGAATTGCAACAAGATACAAAAATATAATATACATACAAATGTGTGTGTGAAGATATGTAGATGTATTTTCATTTATATACAAATACATACAATTAGATAAAAGGAAGTAAATAGTAGTAAATGTCTTTTAACTACTTGTAGAACTGAAAATTGAGTATGTACAAGGAATTTGTTATATATGAATGTATATACTTTTACTAACTATATATGTATGTATGTATTTTCTTATACATACAAAAACAATACAAGTAGAAAAAAATGGTTATATAAAGAAAATTTGGTTGCTCACTTTAGATTTTTATGTTTTAGTTGCAGAAAAACAAATGAAAACATGAACAACAGCAACCAAATCAGCAACATTGATGAAATTGCTGTTGGTGTTTACTTATACATAGATACGAAGGTAATTTAAGAAGTCGTTTTGAATAATAGATTAATAAATTTCATTAATTTGAGGAAAGGCATAAAGATTTATTAAATTTTATATTTAAGAAGTCGTAGTTATTCAATTAATGAAATTATTTCATTGATATTGAATATTATTTTCATTGAAGCTACGAGTAATTTATTGATATACCTGATTAAGTCATAGATTCCTGATTAAGTTATAGATACATAGATATGAAAATAATTGTAATAATAAAATATTATTTTATAATGTAGTAAAATCCTAGCTCTGTTTCAATAAATTTTTTTCATTAATTCAACGTATTAATTATTTTAAAAAAATTATTTCTTAGATTCCATTAAACTTCATCTTTCGTAGACTATTTATTGGTTAGTTATCAAAAATTGGACCCTATTATTTAGTCCGATTAAACATTTTTCCCCCAGTCCCCCTATAAGTACAAGTGCAAGTGGTTGGTTTTCTCTTGTATATGGTGAACAACAACACGAACAGGACTAAGAAGTAACAGTTTTTTAAATTCAAAATATTTGTCGTATTCGTATGAACTTATGTATCATTCGTAAATGTTGTAGTTGTAGTCTGGAAAAGTAGCAAAAACACAGTAAAAAGGCTGTAAGAGGACTATGGGTTATTTTATATTTGTTGTCGTAGTTGTTGCTGTAACAATATTTGTTTGGATACATATAGTCTGGTTAAAAACTGGTAGACAATTTTATACTAAACCATACACAGTTAGACACAGACAGACTTACACAGACACATTTACACCCATTGAACAGTAAACGGAAGTCTAAAGTTTCAATTGTATGTATGCGAAAAAAATACAAACTAACATGTAAGTTAGTATATATGTACATAAATTGGAGTGTAGACAATTATATATATATTTGCGTATATAGATTTTCTTTTCTATTATATATGTAACATACATATATATATATATATATATACTCACTTATATACCTTATATACAATTCCAGTTAACATAGATATATGAGTAAGTAAACGTTTGAAGTCAAGTTTTTTTTTTAATTTTCATTGGTGTTAGTGTAGTTGTCATCGTCATATATACATATATATATACATATATTTTATATTTGTTGTGTTTTTGTTTGTTGTATGTATATAAATAAATGGGCTGGTTGTTGACATTGGTTTCGTATTTACAAAGAAATCGATTAAATTTAATCGAAATGGCGTGAAAATCTTCTAAAGACAATTTTACATAGACATTCAGTCAGTCATTCATTCATTTACTCATTCATTCACTTACATATATATATACATACATACGTATGTATGTATATTTGTATATATTTATTTGTATTTTGCAAAAGACTTCCTATTTCTAAAACAGCAAGGTCAATGACTAAAAAACATTCAACAAAATTTAATCAAATGGAAAATTTCAGTTTTCTTTTAAAGTTAATTTAAATTTTCATTTCAAAAGTGTTTAGAAATTTAAGTTGTTTTTTGTGTACAAAAGAAATCGTTTTTTTTTGTTAGTGAAGATGACAATGAAATTGTTGAATTTAAATTGATCTTTTTCTTATTTTATTTTGTTTTTATGAAGTAATTGAGTGTATGTTTTTGGGGTTTAAATTTAAGAAAATTCATTAGAATATAAGAAATGATATAATATTTAAATAAAAGCTACTTAAAGGATTTATAAATATTTATTATTTCCAATAGAGATATATGATGTTCTGACTTTTTCATGTGTTACTAGGAGGTAAATTGATGTAATTTTCTCTCTCTCTATAAGGCCGTACCTAATAGTGGTGAAACTTTTAAAACTAAATTAGTAATTGGTGTTAAATCGTTTTGATTAAATTGATTCAAATTTGATTAAATTTAAATTGAACAAAAAATATGAAAACACATAATTCAAATTTTTCATAAAATCTTATACAAAGATGTTATGGCAACAGATGGAAACCTGGTAGTGGAAGAAACATGGTATCTTCACGATGTATGATACATACAAACTAGAAAGAATTTTGAGAGAAAATGCTCTGTAAGAAAAGTGCCATAAAAAGTTATTTGCTTTGGATCTTTATTAAAAAAAAATTTTAAAGGAAATCTCTCAGAAACTCATGTAAGAATTTGGAGGAAAAAAAATAACGTGAACATAATTCAGTCGAAAGCTTTTCATAATTATCTTTAGTGTATAATAGGCGATGAAACATTGGAACAGGCGGGGGGTTTTCAACATCGTAACCAAGAATTCTAAGTCGCATATGCTTAAGGGATTAGGGCAAAATATGTCGTATATCAAAGAAATTAAAATTTCCAAGAAAGCTTTTGATTTCGGAACCCATATGCATATACGAAAAAAAGGACTTAATTTTTAAAAAATGTTTCTATTAACACAGAAATATATGTGAAGGAGTGCTTTTGAAAAATATTTCTTCCTTTCCTAAAAAAGTAAAACTATACCTGCAGTTTTCTATATTGTTCCCGCTTTTTTTTTTCGTTACAACAACAGCAACAAAAATTGTTCAGTAACAATGAAATTGTAAGTATTTGTACCGAAAGAGGCTAATACATCATATTGTCTGTAATTCCATGAATTTGAAAGATATGCTCTAGTAAGAACAAAATTTAAAGTATATTAAGAGCACATTATAAACTGGAAACGAGTTTAAAAATACCTCGACCCCATGACAAAAAAATCTTTAATTTTAATCTGTAAGCAGATTTGCATGCACCGATTTTTTCGTGCATTAAAACTGCATGTATAGAGAAAATGGAGTGTGACTTTCACAGAGCGTAGTCCCATTTATGACCGACCTATATAATAATAAAAATTTTTAGCTTAAACAAATACCTAAAAATGAATATCACGGAAACTAATGGACTACTTTTTTTAGGAGTATATTCGGTTATTTTCCGATATCTCAGTTATTTATTAACCGATTTAATAGCGTTCTTCTAAGGAACATGCTCTACAAATTTGATGTATAGAATATATATTTCCGACAACTGGAAATGTCTAAAAACTGACTTCAGCAATTTAAACAAAACCACTTGTGGGTGTATAGCATTATTGTATCCCGAGCATACGAACTTGATTCGTTCCTCTTTCTTGATGAAAGTGCCACGACGTTGGTAGGTGGTTTCAATAGGAAAATTATCACCGATATTCAGAAGCTATCTCTTTCATCATTAAGAAGGTCTACCAACTGAATTTATGCGTTTCGTTCCCCCCGCAGTAAGTGTTTTAGTCTATGAAACCACAATTTCCATATAAGTGTACGATCTATGCATTCACTGTAAAACACATTAGGATTCAGCTTCGTTAACATCTCATTACTACATTTCGGCGATGTGAATATATAAACTCTCAAGACATCATACTCAGTAGTCGATGGGGTATAATCTTATAAAACATCTGGATTTCTGTTCGCAGATATTGTATAATCGGGAAAAATTGAATTGTTATTACCGGCCACGTATTTACAAATATAAATAGTAATATCAGTAATTACTAAGATAAACAATAACATCAGGTCCAATTTATTTACTTGGAACAACAGCAGTAGTATCGATTGAGACAGCAATATCTATACCTTCGGCAACAACAGTATCAAGTTCAATAGCTTCATTGGAATTATCGCTAGTCAGTATTATTATCATCTTCTTCTTCGTAATTTCATGGAGTATAATCGGATCCGGAGTCACTGAAGTTACAACCATAGGTTATAGACATAGACGTGAAGCTTAAAAAAATCAAATGAAAAAAAAAAATTACTTAAAGAGGCACATGTACTACAATTGTTTTTGTTTTCATGGAAATTTGATACTAACACATTCTTAGACTTAGGATTTTATGACAATCGACTTAGGTTTTTGAAAACTGAACTTCATATCTATATTATAATCTATGGTCACAACCATTTCGTTTTCATTGGCCTCTAACTTAGTCTCGAATATTTGATTTTTCGTTAGTCTCTCTTTTGATATCTTGGAGAGCAAAAATCAAAACTTGTGTTTGAACCACTATATATTGGGATTATACATATGTATATACCACTTGAAAATCTTATTTGAAAATTTCTTGCTGTAAATTAGTTAAGGACGAATTCTATTGAAATTGGTTATGATCGGTCCACCGAGCCCTTATGCAAATTTTCTTACGGAAAAATGACTTAACGATCATAAAACCCTTAAATATAGCAATATTTTAATGCAATATTGGTTTCATATAAGTAAAATCTATGGTGTATAGTGAAATTCATGAAGATCTGTTCATAATTTCACATACAGAAGAAGATCTCTCCGAAATTTGATGCACACAATTGTATATCATATTGTAGAATTTCTTTTTCATTTTCTTCAAAATTCTCCATAAAAGTATTTATGACTTGAATGTAAAAAATACATATCAGTACACCCCTTAAAACTCTCGCTCTGGGAGCCGAATCTATCCAAACTTCGCCAATTTTTAAAAAGTTTTATAAATTGTTTTCTTAAATTAAAAAATACAACTTCAGAGTAAGAACTGAAGTACTGATTTTGTTATTACTTTACTCTTAAGGAATTTATCTCGTCGGCTCGTAGTAACATTGTATTTAATCGATTGAGAGCCAAAGATCAGATTGTATGTTGAAGGCCGAACTTTGTAGTTGGTCGACAGAGTGCTGAAGCATTTATCTCGTTGGTTTGCATTTAGTTCATAAAATAGCTCATATGATCCTAGGTAGCTGTTTGAGAGACGAAACATTTATTTCATATATCAGATTGTATTTCATATTTCAGATTGTATTTTGAACTCCGAGCCTTGTAGTTAGCCGAAAGAGAGCCGAAGTATTTTTCTCATCGGGTTGTATTTAGAATTCAGCTTACATAATCCTAGCTAAGCCGAAGCATTTATCTTGACGGATTATATTTTAGAGATGAAACACGTAGTTATCCGACCGAGAGCTGAAGAATTTTATTAACTGACCTGAGAACTAAATTTGCCAACACTATTCTTTCCTGTGGTAACAATCAAAAGAAGCAGACCTTCGAAGAAACTAAACAGAAAGACCATATAATGCAGCTGGAAACAAAGCTGCATTACATGGTCTAAAAAAGTTTCACTTTATTTTATTTCTTTTTACTAAGTATGATTCTCCATGCCAAGGCGTCATTTTATTTTTACATCTGAAATTCATTCCTTTTTGTACTAATGTTTAATTTTAATAAAATATAATAACGAATCATTTTTAATACCGATTTAAATACTTACACTTGAATGAATTCACACTTTGATTTTAATGTAAAGATCATCTAAAAATTGTCCTTTCAAATCATTCATGTGCAAAATAATATCAGAAAAATATTCACATATTACGTTAGATAAAACAATAAAAAAAAGAATAACAGGAATGTCCTTTGCAAATCATTTACTCGTTTTTTTTTGGTTTAGGCAACATACATATAATAAATAATACATTTACATGTGTTCGTTTGTTTTTTAGATGTATAGTATTTTTTTTTTAATGTAATCGTCCATATTTGATATTAAAAAATAATTCTCTTAGAGCCAGTAGCAGCCTTAATAGTGATCTTGTGATCTAGAGGGTTGAAATTTTATTAAAAAGTAATCCATCCATACATTTTAATTCCAAACAATGAAATAAAATTCAATTATTGTTTTTTCATTACGTTTTTATCACAACATGATGTTGTTTTTTGTGCGAATGTTTCAATTGTAGATTCATTCCACCATATTGTTTGTTTAGGTAAGGATTTAAATTGTTACGGTAGACAAACATACATACAGACAGACAGATATAATTTTAATATTTTATATGTATGTCTTTATATTTTTTTTACATTTGTCAACGATTTTATGTTTTTTTTTTTATAACTTAATATGTATGTAGTACATGTGTACTTTGTGATCTTTGTATATGTTTTTATTTCATTTGCTGCAGAAATGTTTAGAGGCGCAAATCCCTTTGACAGGATTTTGTGTGTGATTATTAGGGATTTAATTTTGTTTTTAGATGTGGGAAATATTTTGATAATTTTCTGTTATTTTTTGGATTTTATTTAAAATCGAAAATCTTATGAGAACAGATTCGGAAGGATTTAGTTTTAGTAATGATATACCATAAGAAGTGACTCAGAAAATGGTTCCAATTTGAAGTACATAACGGGTTAATACTGCTATTCTTTTAGTGTAGTTATATTGTACTTCCAATTTCATTGAAATCAACGTACTTTTCATTGAAATTATTGTTTATTCCATATCAAAAAATGGAATTTTCTGTTACTTATTTAAATTTAAAGTGGCATAGTTTCTGTTCTCAGCAATGTAATTAAGATGAAATAAAACCGAATTGACACTTGTTTGACTTTTGCAATTTAAACAAAACTTTTGTAAAAAATAGTTTTTTTGAGAAACTGTAAATATTTTTTGGAAAAAAAATTTTTGTTAGTAAAGATATTTCGTTAAAATATCTTTTTTTAGTAAAGATATTTTAACGAAATATATGAATATAGATTTTATCATATAAAATGAAAAGTGAAAAAACATTTTCGCCCATAAAATCCACACTTTTCCGAAGACCCATGAATTTGATGGAAAACGTTTAACAATACATAATAGATTTCTTAATTGCATTCTATTGGCCGATTTGTGCTTGGGGATTTTATAAAACATATACTAAATTCAAAACTTCCATTTAAAGTGGCCGAAATTTGGAAGAGTCTGTACCCTGATCACTTGAGTTTTTGGGTTTGTTTTTTTTTATTTTAAAGTCATCTTTGTGAAGATAACATTCAGAAGGATATAAAATTATTATATGATGTTAAAGAAATTTTTATTTTAGAGAAAAAAGATTTTAAAAACTTTTTCGTTCGAAAAAAAACACAAATAGTCGTAGTTATTACAATTTTCAAATTCGAAATAGTTTAATTATGGACTCGGTAAAGATATCGACTTAGTTTTTTTATTCAATATATAATTTTGTTTCTTAACAAGTTAATGAAAAAACTAATAAAATCGGCCGGAAATAGTAGAAAAAATATGTAAAACACCGGAGCAAGAACAAACAAAATTAAGGTAATTAAAAATTCAAAAACTTTAGGAGATAAATTCAACATACAAGGTTGTTTTTGATAGGTCTTATCAGAGCCTATAATAATATATATAAATATATTTGAAATCGGCCAATAAGCAATATTTTGCAAACGATTAGCATTGTTTTTATATCAGCGGTACCCTATTTTGAACCCTCTTAGCCCCTAAAAAGTCTATTGGATTCTAATTCAAAAATTAACATTGTGCGCTCTTCTGCTATGTTGGTACCAAATTTTAAATCCATCCAGCCGATCAGAAATTAAATATTTATTTCCGAAAATTGTCAATTCTGACTCATTTTACAATGTAGGAATAAGTTGAATTTTAATGTTAATATGTTTAATGTTAATATATTAGGTCAAATAATAACACTTTTTTCATCCTGCTGTTTGTCAACCTCATTCCTCTATAATACCCATTACTTCTTTATTATATTCGTTATTATTTTAATCTATTAATATCTCTCTTCCCCTTCTCTCCATCACAAATATTTTTTCTGCTCTCTCTTTTCTCGTATGTACGTATGTACTGACAAATTTTTTACAGCTTCCTGGTCAAAATATGTATGTTAAGGATACTCGACGATAAGTTTAGGATCGGAAAGCTATCGAAATTTACTACAGAATTTCTGGTTTGGCAAGATTTGTGCAGAGACGGCAAAAGAAGCAAGTTATTTGTTATAGTGGGCTCCATAAATATCGAAAAATACAACAAAGATTGTTTGCAACATTCTTTTCCTTTCTTAAGAAAGTTCAATGCGTCTAAATATTTTTGATCTAATTTGCTATCATGTTACTATCTAAGAACGTTCTGAAGTGGTACCAAAACAATTATAAAGTTTTTGTACCAAGAGAGTTCAAATTTCTAAACTAATTGTCGGAGCAAAGGCCAGTGAAGAGATTTGGACTTTTGGGAAAAGAGAATTGAAGGGAACCAAAGAGATGTTCCAAAATATCGAAGATTTTAAAAGATGAGAAAAAAAAAACGACTGAAACAACTATCAAATCTCAAATGAAAAGGTTATGAAAAAAAGGTCTACAAGTTCATAAGTAATGGTTAGAAGAATATAAATTATAATTTCCAAGATCTGCAGTGTATTATCAATTTAACGTAAAACAATTAAAACTCTATGATCAATAGTTTTCAAGTTTTTTAATTTTATATATGTTAAAATTTTTTCGGTCACTCTCCTTACCATTCTTCCTATGTATTTCTTGTTCAGTATAGTAGGCAAAGTTTGATGTTTGGAAAGGATAGTTGTGGTGCTAAAAAAAACTCCTCAGCAGTAAAGAACTATAATATTTTTCCCTCCAGGAAGATAAAAATTATACATTAGTTAAACTGTAGGGATTTTCATTGTAGTTTCAGCAATAACTCTTACTTTTCAATGTTATGGCTTCAATTTTTTGTACATTTTCTACTTGATAACATTCAGACTGTTCACGCCAGTGAACAAACATGACCAACCCTGACATTCTTATAAACGCCCCCAACCTATTGTTTCGTATTTTAGTTCTGTCATAATTGATAAATGCTTCACCCAGTTTGAAAAGATTGAACATGTACCCATAAAACCCAATACTTCTAAGGGAAAATGTTCTTGTGAAATAATTTACACGACAATACCCGTCGTTTACCCAATGGCCGTTATCAGCTAAATTCGCCATTTCGATACCCACCCGTCGAGTTACGAAACTCACGCCATATGGCATAATTTATATGAAATAACAAGAAATTGATGATAACCCGAACTCAAAAATTTAGTATGTTGAGGTGTTATAATAACCTCACAGGAAATCCTTAATGAAGGTTTTGCAAAAAGTTTCCAAAATTTGATGTTGCATTTTATTTTACCCGAAGTACGATACATTAAAGACTAATGGAAAACTGATACTAAAAGCTTCAAAACTGACTTGAAGAAGGCGTCATAAAACCTCAAGTTTTATACCAAAGAAAAGTTTTATACCAAAACTTTAAAAATTAAAAGATGTTCAAACTCGAAACCACACAACCCATCAAATGAAAACTTGCACAACCTAAACACAATACACCAGGTCATTTTTAATTGGTTCAATTGATATAAATAATGAAAATATTATATTAGCCAAAAGTTTGCGAGGTTTTATCTCACTAGTTAGACTAACACAACTAGTCTCTAACTCTATTTAACTAACCCTTTATAACCCATTACTTTAACCCAATTTTGAANNCCCCAACTGCAGCCAACTTCACCCCAATCTTTTGTCAATTGATCGGCAACAATTAATAAGAAGATCAATATCCCTACCCGATGTACATATATACCCGAACCATACAGTGTATTTAAAATTATAATTTAATTATTAATAAATAAAAAGATGTTAAGTTTTATAACGTTTTTATGGAAAAATAACTCACAAGTTATTCTACTCACACCCTATAACCTGCTTGTTCACAGACATTATTGAAAAAATATATATTCTATAAAATTTTTTATATATTTTGGTAATGTGCTAAGTAATGAGTTGCTATTAATCCCACAAACAAATGTAAGCAATTCATCTCACTTCTTATATATTTTAATGTATTTCTAATTTGTACCTTAAATAATACAACTATAAAAAATATGACAATTAATACGCCATTCAAAATTAAACATAAATAAAATTCATAATATACATATTTTTTTGTATATTTTCATAAAATATCAAATTACAAAATTTTAATATCCTGCCCAGTCATAAACTCCTAAATATTTAAAAACCTCAAACCG
>MINK01182068.1:2638-13906 GCA_001735545.1 Phormia regina
GTCTGGGTTCATAAGCAGTAATATTTCTTGCCAACCAACTCAGAATTGCAGCAGGAAATCCGCGACATAGATTTGCGGTTTTTACAATATCTTGCGTTATGTCTTTAAATTTGGTAAGGTATTTATGAAAATACGTCTAATTTCAAGTTTGAATAAAAATTAATATTTATTTGAAAAAANNTTTCATTGTGGCCCATAAAATCTTAATATTCATATTTCAAAGATAATGGAAAACAAATTATTAAACTTTTATATTATTTTGTTAGTCTGGGTTCATAAGAAGTAAGATTTCTTGCTGCAATTCTTAGTTCGTAGACGAGAGAGATAAAATGAATGTAAATGTTTAGTATTTCCTTCTCTCTCCCATCAACTCAGAATTTGCAGTGATCCCCGACTTAGCGGTTTTTAGAATCTCTTGCTTTGTATCTTCAAATTTGACAAGGTATTTCTGAAAATACGTAAGTCGAATTTCAAGTTTCAATACAAATTAATTTAATTTGAACAAAAAGTGTTATTTTCTCAATTCCATATCAAATGTTATTCCATAAATAGATTTATACTTAAAATAAAAATTAATGGCATCTTCTCAATTGGATATCGAATACTTTTGTTAAATCAAGCTATATTAAGGAAAATAGTAAAAACATTTGATTTCAATTAATTATAAATTCATTATAAAACATTTGTTTTTAAAAACGTATTTTAAAATTGCTAATAAATTCTTAAAATCTTATGCCAAGGACAAAACATTATTAAATATTTTTTTTTTTGTTTTTTTGCAAATATTACCCGAATGATAAAAAAAATCATGTTTTAGAATTTTTACTATATGTTTTTTGTAACTTTGCACCTTTATTTTATAAGTATGGAGAAATTAATATACATATACATATGTGTTATCTGTTTAAAGAAATATCTTTAATTGTATGTTTAAAAGAAAAAGGTCGCAACGACCAACTAACAATCATTATATGGACCTCCATTTGAATTAGCCGTTTAAAATACTAAAAATTGACGTTGGCTATTTAATAAAAAATACGTCAAATAAATCGCCAGCTTGTTAAAAATCGACAAAAAATTCGCCATGTCGCAAAACGGAAAATTCAGTCGCCAAGGGCAATAAAAATCTCCACGTTTGGCGAAAAATCGCCACATCTGACAACCCTGTCTAAATGTGCGCTGCCATTTTTCAACAGTATACGAACTGAAACGCAAAAAATGTATTTGACATATTATTTATTTGTCAAATATATTTTTTAACTACACTTATTTTCTTAAGTTTTTTTTTTTTTTTTTTTTTTTTTTTTTTTTTTTTTTAACACCAGGATAACAATTATATATGTTCTAAATAATTTTACATAATTCTATGGTGATTTTATGTAAATAAAAGACTTTGACGAAACTTTTGCTGAAGCCATAAAAAATCCTTTTTAGCAAGGAAAATCAAAAAATTGAATTATAAAAAAGACATAGAAATTAAGAAAATGTACAATATATTCTAAAATCATTTTGCATTCAATATCAATATTCTAGTCTGTCGAAACCCACATACGAGGTAACAGAGAGAAATAAGGTAGTTATGGTTAGAGGGTATGTGATGGGATCTGAAGTATTATATGGACATTTAAAATTCACATAAAAATGCTGAGAAATTAGGAATATATGGCCCATGTTTTCACAATTATAAAACCTACATTTATTTGTAACTGCTCGAAAATAATAGAAAAACCTTATAATTATCAGATACCAATCTAAATGAACATTTGTGGAGTTTTTGTTAACTAAAATTTAAATTAAATGACGAATACTTTTTTGGCGTTTGTTCTTTATTTTAATACAGCAATTGGAAAAACAAACAATAAATAAAATTTCAATTAAAAATACCGATCCAAAATAAGTGCATAGAAAAATCGTTAAATGATTTTTGTTTAAAGTCCATCAACATTAGTGAGCTTCTATATACAGTGATGGATATACAGCTGATAAGCGCTTCGTAACTGATATATAATAATTAAATTAATAAATGTAATAATTTGGTAAAAATTTATAAATCAATGCCTTTTATAAAAAATCAGTTTAGTGTAAATGTAAAAGATTCAATTTCTTAGGTAGTTTTATTGAATTTAATTAGTTGAATTGTATATATGCATATAATCAATAATTTTTTAAAGTGTAGTAAAAATTTGTATTAAGATTTCAAATAAAATGTATATAACTAATTCGAAGATTTTTTGTTCTATTTCTTATTTGAATTGAAAGTTCAATATCAAACATCCTTCATAAAGCTTTCAAAATTTCTGCAACACATCTGAACTCTGATCGACTAATTGACAATTACCAACGAGTTTTTTTTTTAAATTTAAGTTTTTAATTTAAATGATAGAAGTTTTTAATCAAAGGAAAGGAGTTGGCATAACTTGTTGCTTTTAAATGATGCATGATATTTTTTGAATTGATTTGTTTGTCTTTAACTTTTATGGCCAAAGTATAACATTTATTCGATCATATGGTGATTTCTTGTAAAATCTAGAAAATCGAATACATATCATATGATTTATATAGTGTTAATCAAATATTTACTTTATTTATTTTTCTCAGCTAACTTTTGTAGTAAAGTTAAAAAAGAGAATGCTTGTGTTATAACCTGTAAAGAGAAAACAGATAAGTAAAATATTAATATCAATATCAAAAATGTTATATACATTTCAAAAGGGGACAATTTCATAATTTTTATTTTTTTATTTTTTTTTTTTTGGGAATCGAAAATAGTATTTGCGTAAAATTAATTAAGATATATGCAATATATGAACATTTTTATATTTATAAAACATTTTTGATGTTATGTGGTTTACGTTTTTCAAGATTTAATTTAATTTTGTGACGCCAAAAGAACATAACGAAACAAATATTAGTAAAATTGTAATTAAAACATTTCTGATAATTTTTACTCCAAAACTTTAATAGTAATTATATCTACAATATAAATTTGTAGAAAAATATTAAGCGTTATATCAAAATCTACTAAGTTATTAAAATGCCACATATGATATTTTCATGAACAACTAATACTTTAAAGTAAATAATTTTCTATGCATCTTCGGAAGTTACCGCTATTTTATTTAAACCGCTTTTTTTTTTGTCTGTGCAAAATAATAGTAGCAAAATGTTAAACATTGAAAAGTAGTATCGTTGACTTCTTTTTTTTTTTTTTTTAATTCATTAGATTTTTAAGTGCATTGCAGTTGTCCAAATATATAATCAATAACGAGAAACACGGATTCCAAAATAAAAAGCGATTGGTGAACACAACCCCATTACGTTACGTACACGTCGAAGTATAACAGGAGGATATGGCCATCCGACTGAACCAATACCAAATGGCGCAAAAAAAAACCGAAAAGCTCCTAAAAGGACCTATTTTCATTTTGATCCAAAATTTTCATTCCAGTATGTAGGTTGCTTACGGAACTGTAGTAATATTTTTGATTAGTTAAAGTTTGTAATTTAGCGTTTAAAATATATATTATAATATGAATTCATCCATTACGTAGTTGTGTATTTTGTTAAAATTTAAAAGTAAAATCTTCATTTTAATTCAAAAAACATGATTCAAAGTGAAATATGTAAAAAACATACGCTTGACTTATTGGTTAACGTCATTATATTCAATCGGTTTAGTTATAGCCAATGGGTAACTATTAGTTTTATCTCCAAGCACTTTATTTTATTCGATTGAAATTTTTTTGTTTGTTTTCTATAGTAAAGTAAAAAAAATTGGACTCGTTTAAAATAAATTTTGAGGGAAAGTCAGCAAAAACTAAGGTTAGAATTTTGCAATATAAATTTGTAACATACCGAACGTAATCGTTGTATATCCATTATGTAAAATTTACCAGCTGTTATTTTAACAATACGCTTCGTGTTGACCAAAAATATAAAAATATCTTGTTTAATATAATTAGCGTGCGGCCACCACTGTGAACGAAAGAAAGCTTCACCAGCACGAATGCTGTGATTTCGAAGCAATTCCCCAAAATATGTGAACATAACTAGTTCGGACACCGTCAACACTAAATATTGCACCAAGTTAATTGTTCTCATAGTTGAACTCTCACCCTTTAAAATTTTACGGATAAAATTAGTTAAGTACTGAGATAGATCATTGATTGATGGGAAAGCCAAAACATACCGTTACTCCTACAAATACTAGCAGGCATAACTGTAAAGTTATTTGCAGAGATTTGATAAGACAGTAGGGATTAAATAGATCCTCCAAAGTATCACAAGTTCTTAAAATAAATTGATGCAAGTGAACACATTCGACTAGAGATTCGTGAAGAACTACTTTCAGTGATTTTTTATTGTACTTTTTATTAGTTGAAAATACATTAAGATCAGTTAAGTATTCTTTTGAATAAACATATTGATTCAATTCATCATCCTCGCCTAGCAATAATTCAGATTGTAGTTTTCTAATATTAATGGTATTTAATTAATCAATGTATGTATAATATGTACAATTGCTCCACTTACTCGAGACATTTTAAATCTTCACCTGACATTAACTTTGCATGATAATCCAAATTTTTTAAACTGCAGTAGAGTATATCGAATTGGCCCAACATTATAATTATTACCGATACAAATAGAGCCGAACCATTTCCAAAAATACATCCCATTATAAATTGACACCATACCTGACTGGCATAAGTAAATTCATAAACCACTGGTTGCTATAAGGTTAAATAAATATTTAATGAAAATGCCAACTTTTTTCATCAAGCGATGACATACCAATGGATTAAACGGATACCAACACTTTAAAGGTAGAGTATACGATCCCAAAAGTAGTGGATTAAGAGCCCATGAAACAACGCCAACCATGCACGATCTTAGCCAATACAACGTTATCTTATACGCCAGATTATAAGAAGCGTGAGAGCTAACAAATGTTAAACCAGCCATTGAATGGTGGCGATGGCGTTCATTGATATCTTCTAGAAATTTGATTAAAGACTTTGTTCTCCACAACCAGTAGCATGTAGCAAAGGAGGCAAATGAATATATTATAGCCATAGTAAGAGCATCTGTTATTTCTTCCAATTCCCCCATTTGCAACATGTCGAATGTAGTTTTTATATATAACAACGCCAAATGTAGGGTTGATATTGCCGAAAACATGCAATAAAATTTGGCCAACCGTTTTGCAGCCCCTTGCCATATTTTTGGCACGTAGTTCTCTAAATTAATAGGCACTTGACCAACAAATTTCATAAAAAATAATTGTAAATGAAATAAATTCTTTCTCCTCTCATGATCTTTTTTCGAATACAAAATACTAAATGAGCCACCGTGGAAATTCTTTGAGGACATTTTCAATTAATGGTAACGTTTTCACAACTAACTTTAAAGTTAATCATAAGCAAACTATTTAAATACTTGTAATCGTGCTTTTTTTATTTAAGTACTTTTAATTACAAAAGTATCCTGTACGTGAATCTATTTTAAACTTTTCAAGTGTAGAAAATTCAAATGGGAAAAATGATTAAAACGCAAACTATAGGTAAAGAATAATTTTTTAAATATTACTTGGTGCTTTTTTCTATACAGGTTCATAAAATTAATATTTGTCAAATTGTTTATTTGTTTTTCGTCCTTTTTAATCACTTAATTACTACATGTAAACAAAGTTTGTAACCGTCTACCCGTTCACCATATTTAATAAGCTCTTTTTGGGAAATATAAAAATTAAACAAAATTAATGTTCCAAAAAAAAAAAAAAAAAATTAAATTAAATGAAATGATTCATTTAATTTCTTTGTAAACACCCATTATTTTATTATTATTTTTTTAATGAGGTAGCCAAAGTTAAACGAATACCTGCACTAATTAATATTGAAGTTAATTATTCTATATATATGTATATATGTATGCATGTACTATAGTACACTAACTATATATCCCAACAAACCAAAGAAACATATCGTATCATTTTAAAATTATATGATAACATTTTTAATAAACTAAACATTTTTATGAAAAGAAATATTTTATTGAATGTGTTTTAATTTCCATATGGTTTTGTATGAAATTATATGTAACAGAAAAAACTATTGGATAATAAGTTCAAGGAATTAATATCAGCTTGGAATTTAAGGGAAACTAATATCGGTTTATTAAAGAATTGCACTTTTTAATATTTGATAAAATAATTAGAATATTATATATTTAAGTCGAAGAATTATTTTTTCTTACAAAAAGTCGATTATCTTAGTAAAAAAGGATATTTCGTTTTATGTCTAAACAAAAATAAAAAAGAACGAAATAAAAAGTATATTATTATTTAGAAAAATAAAAATTGCGTTGAAAAAAATAGAGAGGAACGATAATCTGTGAGCACCAGGAAAAAATTTTTAAACTTATTTCACAAGTATTTTAGTGAAAATTAATTAAAGAGTTGTTATAAAAAAAACGCGATTTTTTAGTTACTTTTTAACATTAAATCGTACCGAAGTACATCCTCGAATCAATTGATACCCTCGGACGATCAGCTGGATATTTAATAATTCGACTTAAAAATATAATTTTAAAATTAAAATATATATTAGAGTTACATAATTTTCGATTAGAAACTTAATTTTAATTTTGATTCATATTTATAATTATTACCCAAATTAATAAAATTGCAATGAACACTATCTTTTACTAAATGCAGAGGTTTCCAGTTCCAATAATTTATATCCACAGTAAATCAAACTGTAGTGAAAATGTTCGAATAATGATTTATATTTTAATGAAGCTGATTTTCTTAAGTTTATCTTAATAACAGGGCCATATTTATTATAACGGGAGTATACATAGGTTGCTTCTATTTATATTGCTCCTAACAACTTTCGTAATTAAAATTATAAAAAACTCTACCATATTGTAATAAGATTTATTGCAATATAAAGTTGTTTTATAAAAAATCACAGCAATTAGTCTATTTTGAATGAGAGAGTTGTATATAGATGCAAGAATATACAGTTAAATAATTTGAGATGCACTTTTATATGCATATGTATTAGTAGTAATATTTATCGTTCATAACTTCTTAAATATTTTTTGGGTTTTAACAAAATCTATATTTTATAAGAAAATATCTTATTTATGGTATATTATTAAAATCGGTTGTTTATTGTGACCGGATAATTATATAGATAAATATTATACTATAATATTTAATAAGAATTAAATTGTGCTCTTTAACTGTTATTTAGTATTAGAACTAAATTCCTTGAGATTAAATAAATAATAAATTAGTTATTGTGTTTAATCATATTTAAACATTTAAATTGCTTTTTACACTAAGAAAAAAAATAACTAACTCTCAAAAATGTGTATTTTAGTACTTTGAGGATGAAAAAATTACTATTTTTAATTTATTTTGTTACCGAAAAATTTTTTCATTTTCCATCCCTGGTCTAAATAGTGTAAATTATTTTGTGTTTGTTTTAATATCTTTTATATTTTTGTAAAGAATCAGAATAATAAAAAACATGATTTTCTGTGTCTTATGTAAAAACAGATTTATTCACCAAATAGGCGAATTGTGCTTCACTGTTTTAATAAATTTAATAAATTTCAAATAATACTTATTTTTTATTTAGTGCAAAATATAGAAAATGTAATTTCTGTACCAAATATGAAGGATTAAATCGTCCCCGCGCTAAATTACCTAAGTAATTTTTAATAACTTTTCAAGAAAACTAAAATTAGTTTTGCAGTTTCTTCGCTACTTAGAGTTATTAAAATAAAGTTAAGGTGTAAAAAGTCCAAGAACAATTCCTTAATATGTATGTATAATATTTATTGTTGGTGAGAACCTACTTTAACAGTTTGCCAAAACAAAATTGGAAGCATTTACAAAAAAGTTCTGGGTAGTTTTAAACATATTGCTTTATATTTACGTCTTATTGAACAGTTCTATAGAATGGACTTTATAACTGCATAAACATCTCTTACACAGCCTTACGATATTAATTAAATACATAGCTGGTATTTATTTCTGTTGCATAAGTACATATGGAACGATATTTTGCAAACAAATTTGATGTATATCTGGATATTCAACGTTTTAGCTTACTAAGAGTAAGACCAAATAGACTTGTACTTTGTTTGTTGCTAAAGCTAAAGTTCGAATATTATTAATTCACGATCAAAAAGATCTAGCTATTATCTGGCCAAATACCAGAAAAGCTGGTGTCCGTTATATCTCTAGTTGATACTCTTTCGCTGATATCTCTTACACAAAAGCCATTGAAAATTTGATAATAATGATAATTAAAAGTGGTTTTGATCCGGCTTGTGATTGGATCTATTAAAATTGCACATTAAGGCAAATGTGCGTATAGTCTAAAATATACCCGCTATTGTTCATATTTGAACAGAGGTTGTCGGCACTAGCATTTTTTATCGATATGGCGGCAGTATGATCATTATATTTTATAGATAAAATTCCATTTATTTTTATAATATTGGAAGAAACTCTTCAATAGCACAGAGTTGTAAGCAGTGTTGCCAATTCCTTGAGACCAAAAATGGCAAAATTTTCAACAAAAAATGCCTAAAAATATTTATTTATATAGAGATCATATTTTTTAGTTTTCCAATTCTTGCCATAAATTAATAATAAAAATAAGAATGTAAACAAATTAGGTTATTAATAAAGTCAATATCGTTGTTATTTTTATCGTAGGATTCATTTGTTCCTATGAGATTTAAATAACTTTTGGGTACATCATAGTTGTCGCAACATTTGTCACATCTTTTTAAATTATGCCTACAAAAATAAGTAAAAGTTAAAATTAAAATAATAAAATATTATTTATTTAGCAAATAAATTTTAAATGATTGATAATATATAATCCACAGTTTCTAAATTCAATCTATCTCCTAAATTTATTTTTACTTAGTTTATTTGACTAAAAACTGTGTCCACTTTCGCATTCGACAACGGAGATGAGAGCAACTCAAAAGCTAATTGAGAATTTTTGGATCCAGAAAACCGGTCCTTAAATTTTGGATTATTTAACTAATCTTTTCGGAAATTTTTGGGTATATTTTTTTTATTTTATATTGTTTTTGTTTTGTTTTTGTTTTGTTTTTGTTTTGTTGATAATACAAGATTGTTACAAAACTTCTGTATTATCAAATAATCAAATAATACCCCAACCACCTCTCTTGGTTTTGAATTCACGATATTTTTCGAAACCATAAACCACTAACATTATTATACTTACATTCTCCTGGTTTTTAGTAATTCATTTAATTTAGTGGAATCAATTGTGCTGCTCGACTTTTCCTGGTTTAGTGAATTTATATTTATGCTTTATAAAAAATTAATGAATTTCATTTAATGTACCGCATTCATTAAAAATATCTCTTTTAGGGTATACAAAAATTACAACATATTAATATTTTGTTTCATTGCGATCTACTTTTTTATTTTTTCTTGAAATTTCATTAAATTTAGCAGTTTTAATGCAATTAATATCTTAATTGATTTCCAGTTGAATTTGTTGACTATATAACACCTTGCGTCTGGGAATAAGACCACATGTTTAAAAAATTCTAGAATAAACTTTAATCCATTAGGTTTAATCTATTTTTTCAAAGGTTAAAACGAAATGTTTGTGTCTTTTCCTATCCTAATAACATAGAAATATCAAAATTTGAATAGATTTTTAAGAAAAGGAAGATTTTTTCGCTAGAATTCAAGAGCAGACATAATTACAACTTTTCTGTGCCCAAAATCATTTTTTGACAGTGCAGTTTAAAATGTGCACCTTGATATTATACCGCGTTAGGCGGCGTTGCGTATACATATAAATATTATTTTAAATTAAATAAACTATTTTCATTTTTAATATGATTAATTTTGTCGATTTTGGGAAGGAAGCAACCTATTTGCTTAAAGTTTTAAATTGTTTCTTTTATATAGTATAATCGTTCAAGCCCGAACATATGATACCTTACACCATAGCCTATGTGTACCAAAATTCGGAAAGAAGCCAATTATGTACCTATACTTATATTAAGTGACAAATAAAAAAATACGAATACAGAATATTATGTCGATGCTTAGATTCACATGTATTTATGCACTTTTTGTGATTCCTGGAATTGGGTCTTATATGGGAGCAATTGTCAATTGTCATTTATACTAATAAAAAGGTTTTTATGTAGAATATTAAATTGTATTAAAATTTTTATGGGTTGCATTAGTTGCATAAAGTGATTTTCGAAAGAGGAGTTTATATGGCAGCTATTATAAAATTATATGTACCAAATTTCATGAAATTATCTTTAAAATTCCCACCTGTACTTTGCGCACAAGTTTTACATGGACAGCCAGCCAACCAGACGGTTAAATTAATTAAATAGAAAAATAATATATTTGATTAAAATTTATTTTGTAGTAAGTAATCTTTATTCCAAATTAATAACAGTAAATATATATGAAAAACGTGTAGAGGTATTTATTTATTTTTTATTAAATTAAAGTTGTTTTTTTTATAAATTTGTTGCAACCGTTTTCCAACATTTTTTCTGTGCGATCTTGAACAACGCATAAATTCAACTATTCGAATGTATTGATTACAAATAGCCTAATTATATATAACTATTTATTAATTTTTTAATATCAGTAAGTACAGGCGTATATACATATATATTTATCAGTGTTGCCACTAAAAACGTTAATAACTACATATAACCGATGACTAAATTACACATTTGAAGAAAAATTTCACGAGATTTTGTTATTTTGAACGTATAAATAATATCACACATTTTCTTATATACAATGTAATTTG
Organism: Phormia regina; assembly: GCA_001735545.1. Taxonomy (NCBI): domain Eukaryota; kingdom Metazoa; phylum Arthropoda; class Insecta; order Diptera; family Calliphoridae; genus Phormia; species Phormia regina. The sequence goes on from MINK01182068.1 coordinate 13,495, forward strand.
TAACAAAATACTAAATTAAATTCAATTTCATATAATTAGCAAGGATATTGGTCAATTATTAGTGTTCAAAAGTGTTCATTGTTGTTGTTCATTTTATATTAAGCTCAAATTTACAATATCTAATAATGTATTGGCTATCTTGAGACAACTTGTTAAACGTATTAAACTTTCAAAAAATTTCAAGTGAGGACTTCTACAGAGACTTGGTCCTTGGGCGAACTCCTAAAATCAGATTCATGCAAAATGTGATTGTAGTGGAACGTACCACAAAAATGCGTTTCAAAAATTAACCCCAAGTCTTTGGTATGAAATAGGATGTCAAATCCAGATTTCCGCATATTTTAAATAAACCCAGCAAAAAAGAACTGAAAAAGCTATGATTTTAACATTGTGTTGTCATTGGAAGGAAGTA
>MINK01182070.1:0-26182 GCA_001735545.1 Phormia regina
TAGGCTAGACTATAGTCAAGACTATAGGCTAGACTATAGTCAAGACTATAGGCTAGACTATAGTAAAGACAATAGTCAAGACTACAGGCTAGACTATAAGACAGACTATAAGAATATAGGCTAGACCACAGTCAAGACTATAGGCTATGCCATAGTCAAGGCCAGACTATAGTCAAGACTACAAGCTAAACTATAGTCAAGATTATAGGCTAGACTATAGTCAATACTATAGGCTACACTATAGTCAATACTATAGTCAATACTATAGGTTAGACTATAGTCAATAGTATAGTCCGGAATATAGTCAAGACTGTGGATAAAAACGTTAGTTTTATTTGGTTAAAATGTTTTTTTTTATTATTTTCTGCTTTTGTTGTAATGATGTGACCATTATTTTGTTGTTCTTTTTTATTTTTTTCTTTGACCTGTTGTTCAAACAAAATTTTAATTAAAAAAAGAACAGAATTTATACCATGATAAAACTTTTTGCTTTCATTTTTTTTTTTTTTGCAATAAAACTAATAAAAATGGAACAATCACCTATTTAAGCTTAAAAATTACAATAACGAAAAAAATACAAAAATTTTTTAAACCAAAACTAAAAGATTCCTTTTTAATATGAACAACATTTATGAAAGTAGTAAAAAGAAATCACAACTTTTGTCCAAAAATTCTGAACAAATAGCAACAACAAAGTCTTGCATTTATTTGGCATAATGCCAAAGTGCAACATTTACAATTGGCGCCTCAGTTAAATGTTTGTAAAAATCACCAACACATATACTATAACGTTCATACAGATCACAGGATGCAACAACCAGAAAAGAAACCTTAAGTTAGGTTAGGCCTGGTGACTTGTCTTCTCTATTTTTCTTTTTTATAAAAAAATAAAAATGACGAGCCTTGTTGCTATCCTTCTGAAAAGAAAAAAAAATTAAACACAAAAAAATAAGAAGGTGCTGATGAATACTAATGGCTAAAATTGTTGTTAAAATATTCACCATGTTTTTGCAGCTGATGTTTTTCTCTGACTCTAGAGCTGCTTTTGGCGGTTTGTCTACCTAAATGTGTCGTCTCTGTTGATGACAATTTTTTTCTATGTACATTTTTTGCTTTTTTTTTTTTTTTTGTATTTTTTATTTAATTTTTGCATTGCAAAATAGTGTTTGTTCAAGTAGATTTTTTTTTCTCTTGTTCGTTTTTATTTTGCTATAGCATATCCTAGGGGGCTTTTGGTGTATTTGAATTTTATTTTACTGCAGTAACAGTTTTCAGTAATAGCTTTTGGTGTATATGTTTATATAACGGTATTTCTCTATAGTCTCTATTGTTTGCCATTGACTAGCGTTGAAATATTTTTGTAACGGTTAAGAGTTTTTTTTCTTCTCATTCGTTCACTTTTTGTGTTTTGACACAAAACTATTGATGTCAACAGCCAGATTTTAGTGGCATTTGAAAGCGTCAACAAGGACAACGAGGATCATAACGTTGAATAAATGACAACAAAATTGTATTAAAGAGCCAATTGGCTTGTAAGGAAACTATAAAATGAAGCTACAGATCAATAACTATAAAACAAAAAAAATTGTTGTAAAATTCTTAAAAGTAAAATAAAAGAACTCTTAAATCTGTAGTTAAGATTTGTGTCATGTTTGAAATATTTTAAGCCAATGTTTCATTTGATTCCATTTTGTACCTCAAACAAAATTTTCCGAGTTTTGTACATTTTATTATATTTTTATATAACATATGTAAATATTTCTTTAGTAACATAAAAAGCTCCAATTATGCAGTGTTTCATTCAATTTCATTTCGTTCCTTCAAGTCTAAATTTTTTTTTTAAGGATTTTATTAAAATTTGAAGTTGCTTTTAAGAATTATTAATATTTTTTCTTAGTTTTTATCAAGTTTTTAGCCTTTTAAGTTAGTGGTTCACTTAATTTCATTTTGTTCCTTTGATAAAAATTCTTGAATTTTAAGGATTTTTGTAAAATGTCTTCATATTTATTTAAATTCTTATTAATTATTAACAATTTTTAATTTTTTATATGTTTCATAAAATACCATTTCGTTCCTCTAAGTCTAAATAAGGATTTGATTAAAATTTTTAAATTCATTTTTAGGAATTATGAATATTTTTAAGTTTTCATCAAGTTTTTAGCTTTTTTGTTTAATGTTTCACTTAATTTCATCCTGTTCCTCTTACAAAAATTATAGATTTTTATAAAATTTCTTCATATTTTGGTTACTTTCAAAATATTATTTATGGTTATTAGTTTTTTTTCAAGTTTTTAGTCTTTTATCATAATGTTTCATTAAATCCCATTTTGTTCCTTTGTTGAAAAAGCTTGATTTTTAAGAAATGTTTACTCAATTTTTTTATATTTAGTTAAAACCCTTGTTAAGGAGGTCAATTTTTTTAATTTTTTTGGTGTTTCACCAAATTCCATTTTGTTCCTCTCTTATAAAAAAAATATATTTCTTTTGATTTTTAGCAGATTTAATTTAAATTTAACCAATTTCTAAATAATTTAAATTTTTCGATGATCTAATCTAATCTGTAGTTAAAAAGAAATTTTATTGTAAAATCTGGACTATAATTTAGAGTATAATTTTGATTATAATTTAGTTTGTAGTCTTAGATTGTATTGACCATAGTGTAGTCTATAGTCGTAACTATATTCTTGTCTATAGTTTTAACTATAGTCTGATATAAAGTTTTAACAATAGTCTGGTCTATAATCTAGTCTATAGTCTTGACTATAGTCTAGTCTATAGTCTTGACTATAGTCTAGTCTATAGTCTTGACTATAGTCTATAGTCCAGTCTATAGTCTTTGACTATAGTCCAGTCTATAGTCCTTGACTATAGTCCAGTCTATAAGGTCTTGACTATAGTCCAGTCCTATAAGTCCTTGACTATAGTCTAGTCTATATGTCTTGACTATAGTCTAGTCTATAGTCTTGACATATCTAGTCCTAATAGTCTGACTATCAGTTCTATGTCTATAGTCTTGACTATAAAGTTTAAGTCTATAGTCTTGACTATAGTCTAGTCTATAAGTCTTGACTATAGTCTAGTTCTATTATAGTCTTGGACTATAAGTCAGTCTATAAGTATGAACTAAGTCCTAGCCTGTAAGTCCTTGACTATAGTCTAGTCTCATAGTCTTGACTATAGTCTAGTCTATAGTCTTGACTATAGTCTAGTCTATAGTCTTGACTACAATCTAGTCTATAGTATTGACTTCTCTTGTTTCTTAGAATTTTGTATCAAATAAAAAAAATCAAGTTAATCATTAAAAAAACATCCTTAAAGCAATAAAAAAGTGGTCAACATAAATGACACAACAAATTAAAATTACAAAAAGAAACATAGAAAAAAAACAACAACAAAACAAGAAAATCTCTACAGAAATCAAGGAGGCAAAAAAAGATAAAAACAAACAACACCGGAAAATAAAAAAGGTAAAAAGGAATTAAAACAAAAGCCAAATTTTAAACAAAAACATAAAAAACAAACTCCAACATTTGCTTTATGTCCTCAAAAAATAAAATAAAAAAACAACAACAAATTAAAGAAATACATCCAACAAATGTTACTACAGATTGCAAATCGTATTCATTCATATTTGCATGTACTTCTATAAAAAAAGCAACAACAACAAAAAACATCATAAAAGTACAAGTAGAGAAAGTGTAATAAAAAAATAAGATAAAAAAAAAACAAAAGTAAATCAAGTTTTACCGTAACAAACAAATGTAAAAAATACTCATATACTCACTCTCTAACACCCAACCATACTCCCTTCCACTTATTCTCTATCTCTTGAGAGTTGGAAACAATTCATTAAAATAAAAAACCGTTATAATTATACAAAAGTTGAAATGTTGTTTTTTGTTGTTATTGTCGAAGGTATTTTTAGGATTCTGCGAGTCTGCTCGTCTTTCTATGTTTATATACATATGAATGTATGTATGTAAGTTAGTGTTATATACATTTGTTTTTTGTTGTGGAGTTTTGTTTTTGTTTCAAGTGTGTGTGTTTGTGTATGAGAGAGTGTATTTGTTTTAGAGTGGGAGCAGGAAGTATGGAAGTATGTAAAAGTATTCTTTTTTTGCTAATGTTAATACTCATGTGAGTTGTTAAAATAGAAGAAATAAAAACAAAAACGAAGAATTAACTTGAAGCAGGGATTAAATAAATGTGGAAAATGTGTGACAGTGGGGATTTTTCTTTAAGGTTTTTAGAAATGTTTATAGAAAAAGTAGGAGAATATGGGGGATGTTTTAAGAATAAAAAATAATGAAATAAATTTAACATAGAGTATAAAAAAATTTAACAAATACAAGACTGTATGTATTTGAATTTAATAAAATGGGAGGAAAACTTTAAATTTAAATTGCCCAAAAATATTTTATAAAATCCCATTTCTGGGACAAACAAAATTTAATTTTATTAGATATTAAAATTAAATTTTATTCGAAATTTTAACAATATATAAAATTCTTATTTCATTAATTGTTTAATTCCCAAAATATTTTCAAAAATCCCCTAAAATTAGCAAAGATTATTTTTTACTTATTGGAAACATTTAGGAACTTAGTTTGTACAACACTTGCCCTTACATTGAAATTTTTTTCATGTAAATTGTTTTTGTTTTTCAAAAATTTGTATGGAAATTTTTTCAAAGTGAGGTGAAGGGATTTAGGAAATAAAACGGGTAATAAAATTAAAATTTTTAAAATTTAAGGATTCCTAAAAATTGTTATAAAATCCCTAAAACTTCACCAGATGAAAACTAAAAATAGCCAAAATATCCACGAAACAAAATTTGTTAGAATTTTCTGCAAAAAATCACAAAAATAACTACAAAATGATGGAATATTAAAAAAAAATTGTAATCCCAAATTTTTTGTTAAATTCCCAAAATATCTCTACTATTTAATAGACTAACATTATTTTATAACAAACAGTGTATACCTTATTAAACTACAATTTAAAGCATATTTTGTGAATTCCTACAAAGTTGTTTAAAATTCCCAAAATGTCCCACCATAAAAATTTTAATATTTCTTTAGAAAATTGTTTAAACTAATATAAAAATTAATGCAATAGAGGAATTGCTATTATTTGGGTTCTAATACCAAAAATTTTTTAATTTCCGGGGAAAAAATATTTGCTGAATTATCCACAATTTTGTAAAGAATTATAAATTTATTAAAGATTAATCGTTGATTTAATTAAAAATTTATAAATAAAAAAATTAATTCCCAAAAACTAATTTGAAATACCCAAAATTTCCACGAGAAATTTTATTTTAGTTTTTTATATATATATTTTTTTAATAATAATCATTATAAACTATAATTATTTTATTTTATTTTTTGTTTTTCATAAAAATCATTAGGAATTATAAAAAAAAATTTTAAAGATAAATTTTTCCGGGGAAAAATTTTTTGTTCAATTATCAAAAAATTTTGTAAAAATTTATAAATTTACTGAAGAATAATCGTTGTTTTAATTAAAATTTTATAAATATTTATAAAAAAATTCCCAAAAACTAATTTAAAATACCCAAAATTTGAACGAAAAATTTTATATTTAGCTTTTAATATATATATTTTTTTAATTATAATCATTATAAATTATAAACAAATAAAAAAAAATTAATTCCCAAAAATGTTTTTAAAATTTCCAAAAAATCCTTTACACAAAAATAAACAATGTGTTCAAAAAATTCCTTATACTTTTTTATTTTTACACAAAACTTATTAATATTTTTAGACAAATAAATTAATTATAAAAGTATTACAATTTTCAGAATTCCTTAAATTATTTGTAAAATCCCCAAAATTCCTTTACAATTATATGGGGAATTTAACAAAAATAAAATCATAAATTGATTCAGAATTAAAAGAAATTATTAATATAAATTTAATTTTCAGTTATTTTTGAATTCCCAAAATAAATTTGTAAATATCCAAAATTTCCTAGTACTAATTTTTTAATTGCACAAAATTTAATAGATATAATATACTATTATGGATTATTAAACAATTTCCACAATTCATAAAAAAATTAAAGTTAAAAAAGTTAAGTTAAAAATAAATGTTTTCTTATTCCTGAATGATTTGGGAAAATCCCCAATATTTCTCGGAAAATTTTATTCCTATATTTTTATTATTATTATTATTATTATTATTATTATTATTATTATTATTATTATTATTATGTACAAAAATGTTCATGGAAATTATTAAAAATCTTTAAAAGTTTTACAAAATCATTAACGATAAACAATCCTTAAAAAAATTCTGAAAATTCCCAAAATTTCCTCTCTTTAAAATTTTAATGCTTGTAATGACAAAATAATAAAAATGTATTAAGAACTTTAAGAAGCATATAAAAATACATCAATTTTATAAGATTTAAAATTCCCAAAGTAGTTTTCCAAAATCCCCAAAGTTTCCCCAGAAAAAAATTGTTTTCTTTTTTAGATAAAAGTTAAAAAATCTAATAATTTCAATTTTGAGGGGCTAGGAAAACAACAAATTATTATAAAATTATATTAAAAAAAATAAATTATGAATAATTTTTTTTATGAGTTTTTTAAAAATTATTATTTTTTTTTTTTTTAATTATTTTTGCTTCAATTTTTTTTTTTAATATACAAATAATAATAATAATTTTATATAAAATTTCAGACATTTATCTAACCATTGATATATATAATGTCTATATATATGTATTTAAATATGACAAATACAACATAATCATTAAAAAATACTTTTGAATGATATTTCTTTTTAATCTTTAAATATTCTCCCCTAAAGTATGCTGTTATTTTCTACAACCAAAAAAAAATCAACAACAACATGCCATTAAATTTAAAAACATTGCCAACAAGAAAAAATATAAAAGCATCACTCTACTCTACATCAATTGTAAATAATAAACATATGTATATTTATTATTTGTTATTGCTCTGCTGTTCATAACACACTGACTTAAAAACCCTGTAACACTTTAAAAAAAAACACACACACACACACGCATACATTCCATCACAAACATACATTTCACTTACATAAGTAAACAAGCAACAACATTTGAAAGCTTGCACAACCCATCAAAATAAAAAAATATATAAAAATACAACAAAACAGCACGCTTATATAAAACACAACACACTCACATACTTATACAGTTAGAGAGTGTATAAAAATGAGTAAGAAAAAAAAGAACTAAAGAGTAGATTTTATTGAACCCCTTTATGAAAAGAATGAAGAACAAAAAAAAGAGGAATTTTTTAGAGGTAGTTAAGAGAGAGGGATGAGAACTTGGAAAAAACACAGTTATTTCTTTTTTTTCTGTTAAAACATAAACAACATTGAACTTAAAATTTACTTGCTTTCATACCAAAGAGAGTCTATATATGTGTATGTATGTAAGTGTGTGTCTCTGTCTAAGTGAAAATGTACCATATTGTTTGTTGTTAATGTATGTGTGAGTGTGTGTGTTTATGCTTGTTAAAACAATTATACTTGTTAGTAAAGTATGTCGTCTGTTTTTAACAAAAAAAATCTTTAGTTAAATTAATTTTTGATGAAGCCTGATTGAGAAAAATTTCATACTTAACACCCTCTCTCTAGCTCCCTTAAAAAAAATACTTTTCCCAAAGTTTGTCGTTTTCTTAAGTAGACGTTTAAGTTATTTTCAATTTAATTTCATTAAATATCACTCATACGTCATGAGGATTTCCTTAAAACAATTAAAAAACAATTGAAATGAAGAGGAAAGAAAAAGTTTAGATTTTTATCGTATTGATTTTTTTTAAACTGATAAAGGAAAATTGTTTAAAATTAGAATAAAGAGATGGTTAAAAGGAGGGATACAGGAATTTGTAATTAGGAATTAATGAGGATTTTGTTTAAATTGATGATAAACTTCAAAGTTAATTGCGGAGACTCAACAAAGATTTAAATACAAATTTTTAAACGAAAAGAATTATTCCCGAAAGAATTTAAACAAAACCAAATTTTCAACGGGAAAACAATTAAAATTTAAAAATTAGCTAAAATCCATTTACGAAAATAAGTTCGAATTTTCGAAATTACTTAAAAGTGCTATAAAATGAAAAAATATATGAGAAATATTTTTTCAATAAGATAATTGTGTAATTTTTAAGGAATTTAACTAATTTTTTAGCTAAAATCCATTTTTTAGCTAAAATCCATTTTCGAAAATAAGTTCGAATTTTCGAAATTACTTACAAGTACTAGAAAATAAAATATTTTATGAGAAATATTATTTAAATAACATAATTGAGTAATTTTTACTAAAATTTCTTTAATTTTAAGCTAAAATCTATTTTCGAAATTAAATTCGAATTTCGAAAATTGTTTAAAAGCGTTACAATGTAATTTTTTTAATGCAAAATTTTCTTTTATGAAATAAATTATACATTTTTAATGCAATTTGCTTAATTTTGCACAAAAATCAATTTTCGAATTTAAGTTCGAATATTCGAAATTGAGTTAAAATGTGCGAAATTGTTTAAAATTATTTTAAAAATTAAGTAATTTAGTTAAATAAGTAATTTTCAATGAAATTTTTAAAATTTTGTGCTAAAATCTATTTTCGAAATTAAATTCGAAATTGCTTAAAAATTTACAAACTTGCAGAAGTTAATAAAAATTTTTATTAGATTAAAGTTATAAACAATTTTTATTAAAATTTTATGAATTTTGTCTCAAAAATCATTTTCGAAATTAAGTTCGAATTTCCAAAACTGCTTAAAAATTCAAAAAAGTTTATCAATTTATCAATAAATTTAATTTATTTAAGAATAAAGAATAATTTTTATTGAAATTTTTTCCATTTTAGACCAAAATGTATTTTCGAAATTAATTTCGAATTTTCGAAATTTATTAAAAAAAATTTTATGAGAAATTAATTTTAAAATAAGTGAATAAGCATTTTTTTTATTTGAAAATTATTTAATTTATTTTTTAATTTTTAAAATTGTAAAAAAAGAATTTAAATAATTTTTTTCTTTGTCTTTACTCTTTACTCTTCTCATTAAGAATATTTATAATTTTTTAAGTTCTTTTATTTATTAATTTTCTTTTATCTATTCTGTCTGCTTGTCCTCCCACATCTATTATTTCTATTTTAAGAAAATTTCTTTTATTTTATATTTCTTATTATTCTTTTCTAGTCTTTGATTTCTTAACATAAAATCAATTTTTTCCACAAAATCATTCATTCAATATTCATTTACAGCACATAAAACATACACGCAAACAAATACAAAACATTAAGAAAAAAACACTCGAAAATTTTATAAAAAAAATAAGAAAATAAATAATGAAAGAAAAAAACTCTAAGAAATAAATCATCCATCAAACTAAAGTAATAATAAACAAGAAAATAATATACATATGTATGTACGTATGTAGGTATATGTGTAGCTGCTTATGTCTGTATCTTTGTCTGTCTTCTTACAACTTTAATTCAATTCCATTCACAGCAGCTGTAAATTCTCTTCTCTCTAAATGTCTATAGAGTCTGTTTAAAACTAAAACACTCACTCACACACACACAAACATAAGTAAAAATATTTTAGTAGACTTTTTAAACTTACACTCTTTAGCTACATAATCAAAAATAAAAAGGAAAAGGAACTAAACACACACACACACATGCACTAGGCAGCCATTAATATTAACAAAAGAAAAATTAGCACAAAAACTCACACAAACACATACATACAGCTTCAACCGCACGCAAATAAAATCTCATTTAAACAAAGAAATAAGAAAAAACATACAACCCCACACACACACACACACCAACAATTTCATATCAAAATTGATTAAAGAGAACAAAAAAATTGAGAAAAAGTGAGCTTAACAAAAGAAAAAAAAAGAGCAGATAAATACATAACAAAAAACAACAATAATATATGTGTCACATGAAATGGATGCGTGTGTCAAATATTGTTATTGTTGTTGTAGTTGTTTTATTATGGTAAATATGTGTATATAAGGTCATTGTTAAACCATGTATCCCCTCTAACATCAGCTGTCAAATGTTATATGTTGTGTTTTAAAAACAAAAGAGAGTGAGAGTGTGTGTAAAGAGTGTTTATTAATCATACGCACATAAACTCATTAAATGCACACACATGTTAAAAATGATAAAGGAAAATGATGCAGGAATTTGAGAAAAAAATATATTATTGGTACTTTTTTTAAAAAAGGGATATTTTTGTACTTTAAAAAGTAAACTTTACTGAAACTTAATAATTAAAAAAAAAATAACGTTAAAAGTATTAATATTTTATCATAAAATTTATTAAATATAAACTTTTGCGCAGTTTTTAACATTTTCGAAAATTCGAAATTAATTTCGAAAATCAATTTTTTGTAACCAAAATGAAGCAAATTTCTATAAAAATTGTTAATTTACGCAACGTTTATAATAAAATATTTAATACTTCAAAACTTTTAATTAATTTCGAAAATTCGAACTTAATTTCGAAAATTTGTTTTGAACAAAATTAACTAAATTTCAATAAAAATTATTCATTAATATTAAATAAATAATATTGTGGATAAAATTATAATTTATTTCAATAGCCAAGCAATTTTGAAAATTCGAACTTAAATTCGAAAATTGAATTTTGCCCCAAAATTATGCAAATTTCTATAAAATTTACTTCTTTATCTTACTTTTACAAAGTTTCTCATTAAATATTTCATTTTTGAACAATTTTAAGTAACTTCGAAAATTCGAACTTTATTTCGAAAATTAATTTCAGTCCTAATTTGATCAAATTTCAATAAAAACTGCTAATTTGTTTCATTAAATAAAATTAAGCATAAAAATTTTGACTTTTTAATACTTTTTAGCATTTTCGAAAATTCGAACTTAATTTCAATAATTCTTTTTCGTACAAAATTAGCTATATTTCAATAAAAAAAAATATTCACCAGCCTTAATTAAATAAATTTTCTGTAAAATCGTATAAAAATATGAATATTTAAACAATTTTTAAAATTCGAACTTAATTTCGAAAATAGATTTTAGCACAGAATTAAGAAAATTTTCATAAAAATTCTTTATTTAACTATATTGGTTAAAGTTTTTCATTAAATATTTAATTTCTAAATAATTTTAACATTTTCGAAAATTCGAACTTAATTTCGAAAATTAATTTTAGTCTAAACTTGATCAAATTTCAATGAAATCTCCAAATTTGTTTCACTAAATAAAATTAAGCATAAAAATTTTGACTTTTTAATACTTTTAAGCATTTTCGAAAATTCGAACTTAATTTCGAAAATTGATTTTGTTGGAAAATTAACAAAATTTCAATAAAAAATATTCCCCAGTCTTGATTAAATAAAATTTTCTGTAAAATCATATAAAAATATGAATATTTAAACAATTTTGAAAATTCGAACTAAATTTCGAAAATAGATTTTAGAACAGAAAATCTATTTTCAGCAAAAAATTAACAAATTTCATTAAAAACTACTTATTTAACTAAATTATTTTAAGTTTATCTTAAAATAATTTATTTTAGAAAAGTTTTGAGCAATTTCGAAAATTCGAACTTAATTTCGAAAATTGCTTTTCTTACAAAATTAATCAAATTTTAATAAAAATGTTTAATTCTTAAATTTAAAAAAAAAATACATTTTGACAAATTTGTAGGAATTTCGATAAAATTACGTTTGGTACTTTTTCAAGATACAAACAGTACTTTTCAAGAAAAATAGTTCATGTGCATTATAAAAATAACTTTTTATATTATTCAAAAAATTATTTTTGGTGCCTGTTTTAAAACAAGAACACTTTTCGTACTTTTTTTAAAATAGGTACACTTTTGGTACCTTTTTTTTGCAGCGGTACTTTTGATACTTTTTAAAACAATTAATTTATAAATCTACATGTCTTAAAACTTTAAAAATTATAAACATTTGTTACTTTTTGTAATTTAATAAAAATAAACATTTGGTACTATTTCATCAAAAATCCCTTTTTTTCATTAATTTCTTCTTCACAGACATCACTTACATAAACACAATTTCATCAAGTTTTTTTTACTCCAACAAAAAAGTTGTATTTCCTTTCATCCTCCCCCACATCTACTCACACAACTACTACGACATCAACATCAACAACAACAACAACATTGTTTCTTTACAACCCTCAAAATTGGAGACTTTTTTCTTTCTATTACTACAAACCTGCGCTTTACATTTAGCATCCACTATAAACCAGATTTTTTTTCTGTTAATTTTTATTTACGCTGAACTTAATTTGTCTATTTGTTTAAAAATCTAAACACACACACACATACACACACCTATTTTACATGGTTTTATAAAACTACGACAACATTAACAGCCCCAACAGCAGCATCAATTCAACAACACATAACGTCTGTTCGTCTGTCATTTAGTTCGTCATAAACTCTTGAAATTCTTTAACATGTTTTATACGGCTGTTTAAAAGTACTTTTATGCTTGTATATGTTATATTAGAGAGTATGTTTGTATGTATGTTTATTAAGTATTCACACCCATATGCTAACATAAAAATACCCAACACACTCACACTCACATACATTTTCATTTAGTCTCTTATAAAGCAACACTTAAATACCTTAATTTTTTTTCTACTACACGAACAACAACTGCAATTAATAGCCAAAGTATGTTATAAAATTATAAAATGTAGAAAGTAAGTATTTACTAAAATACACATGTATTTATATGTATGTAAAAATTTGTAGCTCTATGGGATATTAAATTGGTTATAATTTGTAGCATATTTTTTGGGGGAAAATTTACTATAAATATTATTTTGGATAAAATATTAATTACAATAGACGTCTATGTCTACATTATAATCTGGTGTAGTGTTTTTTATTGTAGTATTGTCTATCATTTTGTCTATAGTCATTTGAATAGACTATAGTCTGGTCTACAGCATTGTATTTAGCCAAGAATCTAGTTTATAGTCTAATCTATAGCATAGATTAGTATTTAGTCCATATCGTATATATAGTTTATCTATAGTTTTTAGTTTAGTCTTTAGTTTATCTGTAGTTTAAACTGTAGTATAATCTATAGTTCAGCCTATAGTTTAGTCTATAGTTTAATCTATGGTTTTGCCTATAGTTTAGTTCATAGATTAGTCTTTAGTTTATTCTGTAGTTTAGTTTATAGTTTAAACTATAGTTTAGTCTGTAATATAACCTAATTTTAAGCCTGTAGTTTATAGACTAAACTACAGGCTTAAAATTAGTGTAGTCTACTGTTTAGCATATAATTTAAGTTATAGTTTATAGTCCTGTCTATACTTTAATATACTTTAGTCTTTAGTTTAATCTACGGTTTAGTCTATAATTTTGTTTATTGTTTAGTCTATAGCTTAATCTTTAGTTCAATTTACAATTTAATCTCTCTACAGTTTATTCTATTGTTAAGTCTTTTGTTTAGTCTATAGTCCTTTCTTAAGTTTAGTGTATAGTCCTGTTTATAGTTTAGTCTATAGCTTAGTTTATAGTTTATTTTATAGTTTATATTATAGTTTATGTTATAGATAAGTTTGTAGTTCAGTCTGTCTATAGTTTAGTCTATAGTTATGTATAAAGTTTAGGATAGACTTCAGTCTATAGACTTGTCTATAGTTCAGTTCGTAGTCTTGTCTACAGTTAAGACTATAGTCTACATTATAGTTTATTCTATAGACCAATCTATAATTGAGTTTTTAATTCAGTATATAGTCCTGTCTATAGTTTAGTCTATAGACTACTTTATAGTTTAGTCTATAGTTAAGTTTATTCTTTAGGTTAAAATTTGGTCCATATTTCAGTCTACAGTCCTGTTTATAGTTTAGTTTATAGTGTATTTTATAGTTTAGTATACAGTTTACTTTATAGTTTATAGGTTAGTTTATAATTTAGTTTATAGTTTAGTTTATATTTTAGTTTATAGTTTAGTTTAGAGTTTAGTATAAGTTTATGTTATAGTTTCCTTTCTTTAGTTTAGTCTATAGCCTTGTTTATAGTTTAGTCTATAGCTTAGTTTATGTTATATTACAGTTTATGTTATAGATTAGTCTGTAGTTCAGTCTGTCTATAGTTTAGTCTATAGTTATGTATAAAGTTTAAGATATAATTCAGTCTATAGACCTGTCTATAGTTCAGTCTGTAGTCTTGTCTACAGTTTAGTCTATAGTCTACATTATAGTTTATTCTATAGACCATAGTTGAGTTTTTAATTCAGTCTATAGTCCTGTCTACAGTTTAGTCTATAGCCCACTTTATAGTTAAGTTTATTGTTTAGGTTAAAATTTAATCTATAGTCCTCTCTATAGTTTAGTCTACAGTCTTTTTCATAGTTTTGTCTATGATTCATTCCATTATATAATTTAGTCCATAGTTAAGTCTAGAGTAAAGTATATATTTTAGTCTATGGACAAGTATATTGTTAAATCTTTAGTTCATTCCATAGTCTTGTCTACAGTTTAGTCTTTAGTTCAGCCCATAGCCTTATTTATAGTTTAATTTATAGTTTAGCCTATAGTTTAGTCTATATTCTAGTCTATAATTTGCTTCTTAGTTCAGTCTATATTTTTGTCTATCATTTAGAATTTGGTTCAATTTATAGTCCTGTCTGTAGTTTAATCTATAATTTATGCTATAGTTTAATATATACTTTGGTCAATAGTTTAGTCTATCTAAACATTATGCACAGTATAGTCCATACTTTCGTCTATTGCCCTATTTGTAACTTTCTCTTTATTTCAGTCTCTAGGACTGTTTATAGTTTAGTCCAGTTTATAATTTATATAACAGTACTTTCTTCAAGATTTCTTAAAACTTATTCTTTTATCTTCTATTGCTTAGTCTTTCTATCTCCTTGTTTTCCTTTCTTTGGTGTTTATTTCTCTCCTGTTCCTTAAGTTAAGACAAGTGTCAAAGTGAAACAATATTTCCGTTTCCGTTAAAAATGACTACATAAAAACAATAACAACTACAGCTGGCATTAAAACAACGAAAACAAAAAACTATAAATTCTTGTATGAATATTAACTGTCAGGCGTTTCGTTTTTTTGTTCTATATGAACATTCAAATGCCTTTAACAATAAAAACAACACAAACAAATGTAATAAACAAAGAAGCTCTTAAGAAAAATATTTTCACTCATACCCTAAGAAGAGCAGCCACATTTAAATGTTACAAAAACAATAGACACTTTTGCAACACTTTTTTGTTGTTTTTTTTTTTTTTTTGCTGATGCTGAAAACAATTGAAAATTTGAAGACATTTTTTCCCCAATGGCATAAACTTAAAACAACAACTGTAACAAATAAAAAAAAACAGAAAAATTAAGCAAAGTGTAGAATTTATTATTTTATTTTAAGGTGAGAATGTGACATACACATACATATATACATACAATTAACCCTTTAAATGCAAGAGTCTGAAGCACATTAACGGCTTCATTTTGAAAACAAATAAAAATGAAAAAATCTCTTAAATAATGTTTTTCACTCTTTAGGCTGTATATGTTTTTTTACGCTCCTTATAGGTTTAATGTCCTTTATATACATTTTACACAAAAAAATGTGCCCTTTCATTGTATTTTTCTCATTCATTATTATTATTATTTTCTTTTTTCGCCATGATGACTTACACTTACAATTAAAGACACATTTGTTCTTTTTATAACAACAAATTATTATAAAGCTCCCAAGAAACCCGACCAGACAGACAGCTGGACATATACATATAAATACAGCCAATATTTCCAGACAATAGTATAAAATAATTTACTCAAATTGCAACAGAGTGAGTGATTTTTCATAAACAATTTTTTTTTTCTACACATTTTTCTAAAGACCTCAATGGTGTTGATGATGACGAAAACGTTAAAACTTTTTAGCGACATAATGAATATTTTTTTTTCTGTTTTTGCTCTTTCCTTTTTTATTATTTTGTTTATGATCCTTTGTATTTGGTGACCAAATGGTTACAAAATACATACTTTTTTAGCGAAATTGTTACAAAAAAAACAATGACTTTACAACGTATTTGTAGTGAAATGATGATTTTTTAACAAAAGAAGCCAACTCTGGCAATTTTATTGTCACTTTATAAAAAATGGCAAAAAAAAAGTCGCATTATAATAGAGTGAAAACAATAAAAGGAAAGAAAGGAAAAGGGAAATTAAGTACATAAATTTGTTGAAAATAAATAGCAGGAGATATAAGTATTTTAAAGAAAATCCATTAACTGTAGACTAAAATTTTGAATAGACTATAGATTTTGCTATAAACTAGACAATAGATTAGACTAAAAACTAATCTATAAACTAGACTAAAAACTGTAATATAAACCAGGCTATAATATTGACCATAGACTAGACTATTGCATAGACTATGGTTTAGATTCAAACTAGACTAAAGACTAGATTATAGGGTAGACTATAGACTAGACTATAGACAAGACTAAAGACTAGTACACAGATTAGACTATATACTAAGCTATGGAGTAGCCTATAAACTAGACTATAGACTAGACTTTAGACTAGACTATAAACTAAGGTATGGAGTAGACAAGTAGAACAAATCTACAGACTAGACTATATAGTATAAAATTAACTTCTGAGTAGTCCATTAACTGGACTATATGTTAGACTATAGACAAGACTAAAATATAGACTAGACTTTACAATATATACTAGATTCGACTATAAACTAGATTAATGACAAAACTATTGTCTAAACTACTACTGTTTTAACTAAAAACCAAACTATAGACTAGACTATAAACTGAGCTATAGACTAATCTATAAACTTTTTTATAGAATATAGACTAGACTACATACTAGACTATAGGCTTTTTTTCTTTCATTTAATTTTATTAATTTTAGGCTACATACTAGACTATAGACTAGGCTATATAGACTAGAGTATAGAGTATAAAATTAACTTCTGAGTAGTCCATTAATTGGACTGTATGCTAGACTATAGGCAAGACTAGAATATTATCTAGACTATAGACAAAACTATTGCCTAAACTACTATTGACTAATCTGCAAATTAAACTATAGACTAAACTATTAAATGAGCTATAGACCAATCTATAAACTATTTATAGACTTAACTGTAGACTATAAACTATTTCCATAAACTAGAATAAAATGTGAATTAAACTATAAACTAGACTTTAGGTGAGGCTGTAGACTAGACTATAGGCTAGACTATAGGCTAGACTATAGTCTTTACTATAGACTTGGCTATAGTCTTTACTATAGACTTGACTATAGTCTTTACTATAGACTAGACTATAGGCTAGACTATAGTCTTAACTATAGACTAGACTATAGGCTAGACTATAGTCTTAACTATAGACTAGACTATAGGCTAGACTATAGTCTTAACTATAGGCTAGACTATAGTCTTAACTATAGACTAGACTGTAGGGTAGACAATAGTCTTTACTATAGACTAGACTATAGGCTAGACTATACTCTTTACTATAGACTATAGGCTAGACTATAGGCTAGACTATAGTCTTTACTATAGACTAGACTATAGGCTAGACTATAGTCTTTACTATAGGCTAGACTATAGTCTTTACTATAGACTAGACTATAGTCTTTACTATAGACTAGACTATAAACTAGACTATAGACTAAACTGTAGACTTGTATATAGGCTGGACTATAGAATAGATTATAGATTAGACTATAAACTAGACTATAGACTATACTACACACTAGGCTATAGACTAGAGTATAAAGTATAAAATGAACTATTGAGTAGTCCGTTAATTGGACTATATGCAAGACAATAGACAAAGCTAGAATATTGTCTAGACTATAAACTGAGCTGTAGACTTAATTGTAAACAAGACTATAAACTATAATAAAATGTGGATTAAACTATAAACTAGACTTGAAACTAGACTATATACTAGGCTATTGACTAAACCTTAGACTATACTATAGTTTTTGCTATAGTCTTTACTATAGTTTATACTATAGGCTATAGACTATACTATATACTAGATTATAGACTAGACTAGCTATAGACTATACTGCAGATCTGACCATGGACTAAACTATACCTTCTATTATATACCTAACCTATATAATAAACTACACAACATACACAACTATAAATGATCAAATGTCAATAATTTTTAAAAATTTGTAACATTTTATTCGCCTATCTATTATATGTCACATATTAATTTCCTTTTCATTTTCTTTTTTCTATACTTTTGCTTTGCACATCCTTTAAATCATGTCCTTATATAAATATTGCATAGTTTTTCATTTACTCTTAAGATAATACTGACACATTTTTGACACTTATGCCAGTTTTTCTTTTTTGTTTAACATTTGAATACTCTATCCTTAACCAACAAATAAACAAAAACAAAAAAATAAGTATATATTTCAAATAAAAAACATATTCATTCATACCGCACAATAATCTATTGTTTTATATCAAAGTAAAATATTTTATATAATTTCCATTTTTTTTTTTTTTTCATTCTTTATCACTGCCAGAGTATGAGCTTTGAAAAAAAAATAATCAAAATCGTTAGAAAAATATAGAAAAAAAAAATATCATAAATACAATACTCTGACACATTCATAACCTTCATGTCATTTCAAGAGAAAACTACAACAAAATACTAGAAAAACCTATTTCCCCACATAACAACATAAAATGAAAAAAACTAGAAGAAAACTGACCGAAAAGAGACATATTTCATGCATAAAATACACACCTACTTACACATACACATTATTTTGATAGAAAATAGCTTAAAAGGAAATAAGACAAACGAATGAACGTTTGTGAATATGAATTGATAAAGGACTCTTTTTAAACTAAAAGAAATTGTGTATTACAAGTGATGTTAATAGATAGACAGATAATATAACAGATAGGAAATGAGGAATCGATTTGATATATAGAAGTTTAAGAATTGAAAATATATGGAAAATTAAAGACATCGCAGATAGAAGAATTGAAAAGAAATAAAAAAAATGAAAGGAAAGGAAAGGATCGCAGATAGAAAAATTAAAGAAATTTATGGATTTATGCAGAAAATCATAGCGGCCATAAACCAAAAAGGTATTGGTTATATTCTATCCAATAAGACGCCAAGACTCCATACAAATGTTATCCCAGGGGAAGAGTTTAAGGATTACAAATACCTTAAGGTCCCAAAACTGGGTAAACTTAAAAAACGCTCGACAAAAAAAGTTTAAAATAAAAAATAATAGTAAATGAAAAGGAAAAAGACGCTAAATTGGAAAAAAAACGACAAGATGAAAAAAATAAACTGAAATTGAAAAAACCCAAAAATATGTAGACAAAAAGATAAAAAATATCAAAATAAAAAATTCTACAAGCAAAAAAAATAAATAAAAAACGCCAAACTGTAAAAAATTCAAAACGTGGAAAAATGTAAAAAAATCGCATAAATATAAAAAATAACACTAAAATTAAAATATTTACTTTCTTAAAAAATCGACTAAACAAAAAAATGGAAAAAACTATATTAATCAAAAAACGCCAAAAAGCAAAAATGTAACATAAAGAAAAAATTATTTTTTTTATTAATAACAGCGGCCATAAACCAAAAAGGTATGTCCAATATGTCACCAAGACTCCATACAAATGTTATCCCAGGGGAAGAGTTAAACGATTATAAATATCTTAAACTCCCAAAACTGGTTAAGTTTAAAAATTGCGTGACGAAAAGCAACTTTAAAATAAAAAATAATAGTAAATGAAAATGAAAAAACGCTAAATTGAAAAAAACGACAAGATGAAACAATAAACTTAAATTGAAAAAACGCAAAAATATGTAGACAAAAAGATAAAAAATATCAAAATAAAAAATTTTACAAACGAAACAAAAAGAAATAAAAAACGCCAAACTGAAAAAATCCAAAACGTGGAAAAATGTAAGAAATTCGAGTAAATATAAAAAATAACACTAAAATATAAATATTTACTTTCTTATAAAGTCGACTAAACAAAAAAATGATAAAAAAATATATTAACCAAAAAAACGCCCAAAAGCAAAAAATCTAACAAAAAGAAAAATTTAATTTTTTATTAATATTAATTAAAATATAAATTTTATATTAATAAACATGGAACAAAAAAATATACTTACGTAAAAATTCGCTTAACAGAAAATAAATCTACTTAACGCAATAAATAATCAACTAAACGGAAAAAAACGCCAAAACAAAATTTAAAAAAAGGAAACGTATTTTTTGCAAATTTATAAAACAAAGTATCAATATAATAAATTCTACAACCAAATAAAAATAAGAAAAAACGTCAAAGTGAAAACATCACCAAAATGAATCCATAACCAAATTTTAGGAAAAAAAATAAAAAAACGTCAAAGTAAAAATTTCCAAAAATTGCAAACACCAAAATGTATATCGCTTTAAAGGGAAAATTGACTAGTTGAAAAAATCGCTTAAAATAAAAAAAACTTCGAAAGGAAAAAAACGTCAAAATGAAAAAAACACCTAAACATAAACAAATGAAAATTTTTCTAATTGAAAAAATTACCTTAACTGTTAAACGCGGAATGAAAAAAACTAACGAAATGGAAAAAACGAAATTGAAAGATATAGTCGGTCAAGCCAGACCATATGATACCCTACACCATTGTGTACATTATAATTAGGGCAGAGGTCTTTTATTANNTGGTCAATTATGAACCGATCTTTCTGAAAATCAGCACACAGATTTAAGCTTATATAAAACGTATATGTGCTAAATTTCATTCATCAATATTGCTGTATTTAAGGTATTTATGATCGTTAAACCCTTTTCCGGGAGGACATTTGTNNGCAGAGGTCTTTTATTAGACTTCGAGCCAAATGTGGACTGAAATTCATATTAAGTGTAAAATAAAACATAGTTCAGGTTTCGTCCCTGAACTATTAGAAATTGCAAAATTTCATTAATTTTTGTTCAAAATTGCGACATGTAGTTTGATTACAAGGTTTACATGGGCGGACAGGCGGATAGACGGACGGACGGACTCAGAAAGTGATTTTAAGCTGATTGGTATAAATTAAGGTGGGTCTTAAACCAATATTTTTGGATGCTACAAACATCAGCACAAACGCATAATACCCTCCCCACCTATGGTGGTGTAGGGTATAACAAAATAAAAATAACGCTTAAATAAATAAAAAGAAAAAAATCTCCTAATTGATAAAAGTCGCTTAAATAAGAAAAAAAAATCAACAATATTAACTTAGAGACCCAAAAATGGCCTAAACGTAAAGAAATTTTATAAATAAAAGGGGAAAAAACGCTTAAACATAAAAATATATATAAAAGAGCTAAAGAAAGGAAAAAATTTCCACTATTTAAAAAAATACCCCTAAAAGAAGAAAACAATTCAAATATAAACTTCAAAACGAAGAAGAAAAAAACGCCAAAATAAAATAAACACCTAAATATAAAAAAAATTAAGTACAACAAAAAAATAGCATATATATAAAAACTATAAGCATAAAATAAAAAAAATCCACTAACCAAAAAATCACTTTAACAAAAAAAAAAACGCTAAAAAGAAAAAAATTATTTAAAATGAAAAAAATCGACAAAGCAAAAAAATTTTTGAAACGATAAAAAAAAAAAAAAACAAAATAAAACAAAAATTTAATATCGCTTAAACGAAAATAAGCGAAAATTAAAAATGTATTCACAAATGTAAAATAAATGTAAAAGTAAATAATTCAAAGTAAAAAAAGAAATACAAAACATTTTAATATTTTTGTTTAGTACATTTTATATAAAAACGTAATAACAATAAATATATTTACAAAAATCTACTAACCCAGAAATTGCCTAAATAAAAAAAACGCAAAAATGGAAAAAATCTTTAAAAACCAAGAAAAATCAAAATAGAAAAATCACTATAATAAATAAATTAACACCTGAGAAAAATATATTGCCAAAACAAAGAAAACATTGCCCAAACGAAAGAAAATAACGCTAAACATAAAAAATACAAACATTAGCTTAAAATGAAAAACAGCCAATATGAAGATTTAAAAAAAATCACCAAAATTAAAAAAATAAAAAAGAAAATAGAATTTGTTAAAACAATTTTTTAAATAAAAAATTGGGCACAAAAAAAAAAAAGATCTCCCAAACAGAAGAGTATTAATATAATTACTCAGAGTTGTATTTATACTCTCTGCTTCAAAGAATTATTAGAAGAGAACTATTTATAAAATTTTTATTATCACACAGTGATTCCAAAACGCGTTTTTTTGAAAATAATTCTGTAACTATTGAACCATTGGAGATATCACAATAAAATTTCACATGGTATGATATGACGTGTTTTCGAATTGATTTGAAGGAAAACAAGCCGCTA
Source organism: Phormia regina (assembly GCA_001735545.1). Lineage (NCBI taxonomy): Eukaryota > Metazoa > Arthropoda > Insecta > Diptera > Calliphoridae > Phormia > Phormia regina. The sequence continues at coordinate 22,479 of MINK01182070.1, forward strand.
GTGAGTCAGACGAGTAGTAGGTCGCCCTCCAAAGTTGGCCATCTCGGGTATTTTTTTTTTTTTTGAAAAATTGCCAAAAATGTATTTACAATATAATGACAAAAAAAAATTGTGTATATAGATAGTACTTGTAAATCTGAACAAAAATATGCTTACATATGTGAGTTATCTCTTTATAGATTAAGTGATATTAAGGCAAAGGTGTGTCCACAATTTTTATCAAATTTTTTCAATTTTGATTTTTTTCTTTTTAAATTTTCAAAATTTTAAAGCTGTTATCGAATTTAAATTATTTTAATTGTATAGCCCTATATATAAGGTAAACAGCCAAAAAATATTTTCTAATAGACGCCCCTTATAACAACAGGGTGACCATTTTAAGAAAATATTTCATTATTTTAAACATGTTTTGTAGGGAATGGAATTTTGACTATTTTTATTTTAAAAAGTGGCAGTTTTTTTAATTCTATGATTTTAAGACAAGCTTAGACATGTTATAGTGAAATTTCCATAAAATATCATTATAGGTTTAAATTTTATTAAAGTTTAAATATTAAAATTATGTTTTAAAAAAATTTGCTAAATTTGTAAATTTTAAGTCTTTTAAGAAATTCTGCATTAATATTATATTCCACGAACTGTTTTTTTATAAATTATAAATTGTCATATTCTAAGCTGTTTTTAGATACCAAATACTTGTGTGAAAAGTTTATATTTTGGTTTAAAACCTAACAAAAACTTGAACTTCTCAAGATAAATTAAGCTATTTCTTATGCATTTGTACGGCATTTTGAAACCAAGGGGGTAGCATTATATTACTAAAGTAATGGAAATGAAAGCTATATTCTAAAGAATAATATGAACTATAAACTAGACTATAGACTAAGCTATAGTAAATGCTATAGTGTACCCTATGAAATGTATATATTTTTTTTAATCTTATGATTTTATAACAAAATTTTTATTTTAATTTCCTAAATGTCTATTTTGTTTTTAATTTCCCTTGATGTCACTTAACCAATGACAAACTAATGACAACCCTTATCATAACTGTAACTCAATAAAATGACATTTCGTAAATGAAATTTTTTCAATATTGAAAAAATAAAATAAAATGAAATGAAACAAACTTAAACGTATGAATGATAGTCACATATAGATGCCACAAGTTTAGTTTATGGACTAAGATAACAACAATTGAGGATATCATGACATTAAGGGAAACTATAGCGGATGAAATGTAACCACTATACAAAGATGTTGATAACTTAAGTTATGACAATGATATGATGTTAGTGAATATGTATATGGTTAGGGATAGCAAGAAAGAAATTATTATGTTAGTGATATTGTTATAAAGTTTATTGAATAGATATTGAGTTGTTTGCTAGAGAATTGAGCAGAGGTACATTTATTGTTTGATTTAGTTAAATGCTTTTTTTAACCAACTATTATTATTGAAAAAGTTTTATAAAATATTGAAAACTGTGATAAGTATTTCAATAGTTAAGGATTTTGTAGACAAAAATAAATTGAAAGAAAACAGGATATTAGAGAAAAGTAAATAAGGAAATGTTATGTTTAGCATAGAACTTTAAAGCATATTTTTAAAGTTTTTTTTTAAAGCAAAATAATTTTTTATAAAATTTAATTTTTGCTTACAGAATTGTTATAAAAATTTATTTAATTTGTTTTATATTTTAAAACTTGTTGGAATTTTAATTAAAATTCATAATTTTTTTTTTTTGGTTTTCAAAAACCACAATTTTATTTTCTCTTTGTTTTGCAGAAAAAGACCACAACTAAAAAAATTTCAATTTTAGTTTTAATTAAGGCCAATAAAAAATGACAGCAAGTAAACCTACTAGTTGCATTAAATTAATACTAAACCCACACATTTTATAACCTATTTAAACTCCCAGCCTTATACACTCTTTTGCTCTTTGTCTCTCTCTCTCTCTCCTTTCAAATGCACTATAAAACTTTAGCATATTTCAGGGCATTTTTTTATTAACCGCAACAACTCCTCCGCAATTGAACAATGAAATTACTTACGTATAACAAACAAAAGTTAGTGCAAAATAAAACAAACAATAAAGAAAAGCAAACAGCATAAGAAGAAGAAAAGTGAAAAAAATCGCTATAACAGAAACGGAAGTTTCATAAAGGAAGTCATTTATAGATATATAACTTATTTGAGACGATGTCATTATGTTTTTAATGAGAAACGGAGATTTTTATTATGCGTTCATATACAAAAATTTTATGCGTAAAAGTAAGAAATTAATGATTAAAGCAAGATTTTGCTATCAGCTTTTCCGCTTTAGCTTTAACACGAGCAGCTGCAGCAGGCAAAAGGAAATGACAAGCAGAGCTAAGACTAAGGTAATAGAAGGAAGACAATAAAGGAATAAAAAGAATTAAATGTTATGAAATAATAACTAAAATGAAATTAAAATGAAACTACAGCTTAAAGGAGCAAATAATATTTAAGAATTAGATACTAAACTATGAAATAATATATCATAATGAAAACTTGTGGCAATATATAATAGACATAAAATATAGAAAACAATTTAATTTTTAGGGAATTTTATATTAAAAACATCCTGTATTAATACAGGGTGAGTTAGAAGCTATAAAACTTATCTTAGTTAAAAAAATAGAATGAAAAAACACAATTTAAAATCAGCCATAACTTTAAAAGTTTTCAGCCGATTAAAAAAAGTTATATAGAAATTTATTGAAGCAGGACCTAAGCTTTGTAAAAATGTTACTTTCCAGTAACTACTTAATACAAGCTAAAACAATTTCCCACTAGTTTATTCGATAATATAATAAAGCAGTGGCAAATTAATGTCTCAAAGAGTAATATGCAATTGGTTTTATATCTTAAACTATCAAGGCGTTACAAAAAAAGTTATATCCCAAATTGTTCAAAGAAGACCTGAGCTTTCCAAAACTTAATCTCGTCAACTTCTACTTAGAATAACACCCCAACTACAATCAATCAAACTTGACTGTTATAAACGTAATGCCACTATAAGAAATTATATAAAGAGTAATGTAAATTAGGCAAATTCTCTTAAATAACTGATCTTTTTGAAGAGAATCTTATACGAAATAGTCAAAACAGGACCTGAGTTAACTAAAAACCAAACATGATAACTCTAACTAAGAACAGCCACCGAGATACAAGCTAACAAACTTGATTACTACAAACTTAATAAAAGTGAAGTATGTTTGTAAAGCATTATATAAATTAGCTTTTATCTCTTCAACTATTTGTTCATTTAAAAAGTATTTTATGCAAAATTGTTAATAAAAGACCTGTGCTTTTTAAAAATCTATCTTTCAAAACCCTACACTACAAGCTATCAAACTTGACTACCACAAACCCAACAAAGCTATAAGTATTTTTGTAAAGAGTAAAATTCACTTTTATCTCTTAAACTATTTATCTCTCGACAAAGAGTTATATACCAAATTGATAAAAGAAAACATGTGCTTTCTAAAAATCCTACTTTTCAAAGCCTACTTACAACAACAACTTAGCAACAAGCCATCAAACTTGACTACTACAAACGCAATAAAGCTGTTAGTATTCTTGTAATCAGTAAAATTCACTTTTATCTCTTAAACTATTTATCTCTCGACAAAGAGTTATATACCAAATTGATAAAAGAAAACATGTGCTTTCTAAA
>MINK01182071.1:0-23202 GCA_001735545.1 Phormia regina
AAGACACTTGTCAAATACCTCTCGTATATAATTATATATTTACATATAAACATAATTATGTATTATAAATGTATATTATTGGATAGCATGTGTGTAATTATACACACATGTTTAAATCTTTATAAAATGAGTTTCAATTGACGTTAACTTTCATGTTTTTATTTTTATTATAATTTCTTATTTTTTATTCCTTCTTCGACAACATCTTATATTGTCTTCATTATGGCACAACAGCTACTGATGTTTGCTATTAATCGTTTAGTATTTATGTAAGTATATATCTCTAAGAATGTATATATGTATTTGTATGTGTTTTACTTTGTTATATGTTGAATATAACAAACACTTGTTTAGAACACCAGGCGGTTGTTAACATAATATATGTCATGTAAATGAATCAATTTACATACGCGTAAAATTCATATATACCTATATATACATATAATTACATATACATACATATGTATGTGTATATATGTATATTTACTTATATAACTATGTTGACGTAATATTTACAACAAAAGAAGTTTTAAATTATAACAACAATTTATTTTGCATATGTACATCTTATTTTCCATAAGCATTATTACACCTTAAATTTATGACAAAATGTTTTAAAATTGTTTTCAGTTTATATGAATTTTTGAGCTAAGGAAATGCAGTAAAGAGTTGCCAAAAGACAATTTAATAAATTTCACATATTTGCCGTTTTTTCTTTTTAAGGAGTTTAAAAAGTTTTTCTAATGAAATTGTTTTATTCTTTGCGGATTATTTGTGTTTTTATAGGGATAATTAAATGAAGATAATATTAGGATTTCAGAAATTATTGTAAATTTGTTTGCTGTTTAATTAGATAAAAATGCAATAAAAATGCAAATAATTATAACACAGAGAAACACTGATTCTGCGGCATGGGACACAGTGTGTTCAAACTCCAATTTATTGATAATAAATCTGAATCTCCTAAACTATTGGTCGGATTAAATTGAAATATATGGGAGAGTTGTAGAGAAGGATAAAAACTTTCAAAAAAGTAATCTCATAGTTACCCTGTGATAACACATAGTTACCCTGTGATAACACAAGCTACAGGTTGTCAAATTTGACTATCTCGAGTATGTAAATGTTAAAAAATCGTAACTTCTGCAAATGAAGTTTGATTTTAAAGATTTTTATACTTCTAGAAAGTGAAAGATATTGAAATGAAATGTATGGAAGAGTTGTAGAGAAGGACCTTAGCTTTCAGAAAAATAATCTCATAGTCACCCTATAGTAACACAAGATAAGCTACTGCTTGTCAAACTTGATTACCTCGAGTATGTAGAAGTTAAAAAACGTAACTTCTGCAAATGAAGTTTGATTTTAAAGATTTTTATATTTCTGAAAAGTGCTTGGCAAGATAAAGAAAAAATTACTCTACCTATTTAAGTTATTTCTTACATTTAAAAACATATTTACACTTGAATTTGAAATTTTTGACTTTTAGCCTCGACTTTCTTTACTTTTTGGGAATAAGTCCGGAGGTATATGAGGTAAAAGTGTACTAAAAATATTCTATAATTTCTACATATTTCAAAATAACAAACTGAAAGAATTTTTGGATTATCTCAATTGGTTTAGACGTAAAAAATCTGCACTTTGTAATTAATATGAAAAAATTATATATTTTTTTTACAAAAATATTGTAAAACTTTTTTTTTTAATTTTTTCTTAAAGTTCTGTTAATAAAAATAATAATTTCTTTATGTATTTCAAAAGACGAAGCTTTATAAATGTTTTACAAAGAAATTTTGAATTGATTTAAGTTTGCACCTTACATTCAGCATTGGTCGAAAATGTTCAATTAAAAAAAGTTTACTCATATCGATTAATAAAACTCGCGATCTTTTTCTTTAATTTGGTGACCACAATTTTTCAAAAAATAGATTTAGAATGATTTAATACTAAACTACTTCCCGCTAGGCGAAAAAAAAGTGTGCAGAAGAGCAGATTTCATGAAAAAAGTAAATTATTTAAACGACTTTGTTTTTAATTGTGCAAAGAAGCATATTATCATAATAGTTTTAGTACTATTTTTTCTATGTAATGTATAATGGATAAATGTGGTCCTTAGTGTATACCAATCAAGTCATAACAGCTATTTAAATTGATCTAACCATGTCTGTCCGTCCATCTGGCTGGACTGCTAGCTGGATGTCTGTGATAATATAATTAAAAGAAATTTTGCACACAAAACTTGTATATTACAAGGACGAAGTCTAGTGAAATTTGTTGTGTTCCCACGAAATAGAGTTTCAACTCTCAAAAACGCCTTAAAAATAGGAATATTTTAATGAAATTAGGTGAAAAGAGTTGATATATAAGTATCAATTTGTGTACCAAATTTTATAAAGATAGATCCGCTATTGACCATGGCTTTCATATAATACTTTCTTTCAAAATAAACTTTAACTTAAAAATAACTTTCAAAAATAACATTCATATGAATGTGTATGACTAATACTAGGTTGATATTCGACAGTAAGTTTAATTCAAGTAGAAATAACATTAATAAATTTAATGAGAACAGGACTTTAGTTTACCATAGTTCCCATAAAAAACCCATTTCCGCGAATCGCTTTAAAGTTCATAAAAATCATATACATTTGTTACATTTAGTAAAAGTCTGCAGTTGGCCATACTTCTAATATTCTCGAATTTTTATTTCTATGGTGTAAAGTCTTGATTATTTTTTCCGTTTTTTGTTAGGAAAAGTCATATATTTCAGGGGCGGAGCTATGAAGGTTCACTACCCTAGTGATATAGAAAATTTTAAAACTCCAATTTCATTCTTAATTCGATTTAAAAATGTTTTTACTTCTTAAAAACAATAACATTTGAAAAGAAGAAGACAGACGGACTGACATGCGTTAAATAAACTAAAAGTCTTAATTCTGGTATTTTGAATGAAGAACAATTTAAAAACAATTCTTCTTAATGAAACTGAACAATTTCGAAATTTCGTACTTTTTTTATTTTTGCCTATTTTGACTGAAAAAGTGTTGACCCTCTTTCTTTATAAATTTTCTTCAGAAAGATGAATTTTAAATATAAACAAGTTTCAATAGCTCAACGTGGTCGGAAGTAAATACTCTCCCAAATTTGAACCTTATTTAAAGAGAAAATTTTCATGTTGAGAGAAAATGTATAAACTTTGAAGTACGAAAACCGTTGCTAGTGTGCACCGAAACATCTATAGTTCGTATTATTTTCAGTAAGTTCTTGCTATCATTATTAAGTTTTTTTTTTTTCAAAAAGTGCGGGAAAATCATGATTTATTAACCTTTAAAACTTTAAAAAACTTCCAAAAATAATTTGCTAAAACCAACACCAAGAAACTTGAACGGACAATTCTTCTTAATGAAACTAAACATTTCCACAAATTACGCAGATCGTATTGACTGAAAAAGTGTCGACCCTCTTTTTTCTTTACAATTCAAAATAGAAAACAAAGTTAATAGCTCAAGTGGTCTAAGTAAATACCTTCCCAAATTGGATCTAATTTATAAGAAAATTTTCATGTTGAAGAAATGCTATAACTTTGAAGGACGAAAAACGTGAAAGTGTTTACCAAATTATCTGTTCTATGCCATTATTTTTCAGTATTCTCTTGCAATTGATTTTTGGCATTCAGAACATATTGAGAGAAATTAATAAGCTTTGACCTAAAAATTTTTAAAACTTACAAAATAAATATTAGTTACTTATACTAAAACCATTCAATTAAATATCATATTAAGTCCCGTCCGGAGGCGTGTCCAATAACTTTGGTTTAAACGTTCGAAAGGTTTACATACTTAGCATGTTTTCAAAGAGATTATTTATTAGCCCAGTTCATGGGTGTTTAAATTATACTAAGCTTATCAAGCTTCTTTAACGAACTATACGTATATGACATACATACTCATACCATGACTTGTCAACTATANATATACATATANGANATNTNCTATNTCCCCTAATAAAATAATCNAACTACCAAGCGCTTATTTAACTGTCTGTGTTTCCACACTTGTCTGTTCATGTTCTAGACAAATTGGTTGTTCCAAAATTCAACAAATAAATGTAGCTAGTAAAGAAGCTATTTTAATAGTTTTTTTTCTAACATAAGCTACTTAAACTAACCAAAACTAATGAAACCTAATTTAAGATGACAATCCCTTATTTGTGAATTAAATTCAACTGTTTCTTGTTGTAATTGGTGTTGCTTAAGTCTATATATACATGACTTACCTATATATACATGTGTGTGTGTTAGTGTTTAAATGTTAGTACTACACGCAACAATATACTAAATATAATACCCAACATATGGTAAAGTATTTAAAAACACAAATTAAAAAATTATTTTTAATTTAAATATATATTAGGGTGGTAGTTACAAATTATCATTTTAAAATATTTCCTATTTAAATAATAATTTTATAGAATTTCTAACAGATGAGGTAAACTTTATTTATTTATATCTCTTATAAATTATTTTTGCCATCATAAAAACGTATATTTTTTTTAAATTTTATTAATATTTAATGAACCATAACTATTTAGCATTTTCCTTTACACATACACTTATAAATATTTAGGTATTTCCTTATGAATTTCCATTTAAATATAATACATAAACATAAGTGACACCTTAATGAATATTTATTTATGTGTAAGTGTGTTTGAGTGTTTGTGGTTTCAAACTTTTTCTGCTTAAAGAGTTTGTTAACAAGTGTATGTATATAAGTAAGCTTTTGTGAGAGTATGAGAGAAAGAGGGAGAGAGGTTGTATATGTGTTTCAGTACTTATTCTTTAACTTTGAGTATGAATATGTTTTTATGTGTGTGTTTTTTTTTTTCATTCTACATGTTTTATGACAAAATAATTAGAAAACTTTTTATGTAAAATACACTTATACATATTTACAAACATACTCATATTTTTGTATGTATAAATACGTTTGTTTTTCCACTTACCGTGTATTTCCCTGTTTTCGAATGTACTCATATACATACGTTTTTCTTTTGAAAATATTTATGTGAAAAAAAAAACAAGAAAAAAGAAATTGTAAAAAACATACTTTGTGTGTGTGTGTTTTTAGTACTTGTTACTATTTTATTTTAATAAAAACGAGGGCTATGTGTAAAATTTTAAAAAATTATTAACAGAATAATTGTTCTTAAATATTTCATATAAATAGAATTAGATCATAACGAGCGTTTAAATCTGTCAATTATTATAAATATAAACGTAACATTTGAACTCCTCCCTAAACAAAGTTTGAGATTTGAATCGTTATAAACCGATGGGATAATAATGTCTAAAGTATTAAATTTTTAATTTGTAAATTTTAAAATCAAAACGAGATCAAGGCTTTTACAACGTTCACCATCTCTTACCCATAAATATAATTTTTGCCTTAAAGTATGCTTTCATTTCTTCACATTTATTGATATTTTTTCAAGCTGCAAAAAACTATATTCTTATATTTTTGCATGTGTCTGTACTTAAATTATTAAAATATATTTTTTTGAATTCAAAAGCGAAAACTTTACAAAAATATTTTTGACCCATTTATATAAAAAAGTAAAATATTTTAGCCCGATATCTAGGTTATTGAATCGTCAATTTAAATTTTTCGGCAAAAAAAAAAACAATAAAACAATGTCCAAAAAATGTCCTNNAAAAAAAAAAAAAAAAAAAAACAATGTCCGAAAAATGTCCTTGAAAAAAATGCAAGAGACTCCGATATAAGCAGAGGCTTCATATCTACGCCATTTATAAACTGATCTTCTTGGGTTTTAATTGCAATTTATTCGAAAAGATTTCCAATCGATTGACATATATATTATTATAAAAGTATGTGTATTACCCTTCACATCTAAGGTGAGAATATAAAAAACCAATAATCAAATTAAAAGGAAAACAGACGGACGAATATGGTCCCATCGTCATCATTTCATACAAGGATCTAGAAAATGTCAAACTGTTTTTTTTTCTCTTCTACGAATCTTGTGGAAAATACTAACGGAATGGCAAACTTATATGTATTGCCCATTGCACCTGTGGTGAAGGATATGAAGATAGAAACCAATAATCAACGTAAATGCTCTACTTGACCTAGATGAAGAAACAATTTTTGACAGGATATGGAAAGTGAATTTCTTATAACCAAAAAATGCTTTAAAACATTTTACATTAATAACTTGCTTATCATCACTTCCTGACAGACAAATTTGGAAACGCTAGGATCTAAGGAACGATTTTTTTATAATTAACTCTATTTTGTTTTATCCCTTTATGTCATCTGAGAGCATAAAGAGAGAACACGCTTAGAAAATTATATATAAAACAATTAATTAATTAATTAATTAATTAATTAAACAGAGAGTTTGTAGAACAATAGTTTTATAAGTAAGAAATATTTTAATGTTCTACGTTGCCTGGAAGCCTTAAAAAGCTCCAGAAAATTAAAAAATGCTTACAAAGGAAACCAAAATATCTGCACCTCCTGTAGAAATTTCAAAATCTAGTCCAGTTAGTATTTGCAAGACAAACAGTTTTATAAATAAACCGAATTTTATTTTTGAACAGCAGATCTGATAAAAAAACTCTCCCGTTAGCGATTATCTAAAACTAAAAGTACATTTAAATTGACAATATCTGTTATTTGGGCAGCTTCAGAAAGCTCTGTAAGAAGGAGAGAGAAAATCTTAGTGAAATTAACATAATAGAACTAAACTTTCGTAGAAGCATGCCATAAGTCTGTGTTGAAACAACAAACACTAAGAACTTTAATAATTTAAAATATTTTCAACCCAGACGTTTCAGCTTATTTATTTGAGATAAGAAGATAAGTTGTTGATCATGTGATTCACCAAATATTCTTATTCATTCGAAAATTGTTTAAGTAATCCGAAAATTCATAAGAATTTTTCTGAGGATTAAATTTATATTTATTAAAAACAGTACACTTTTCAGCGTTCTCTCGCTAAATGGGAGCATTAACAATATAGACATATAAAAAAATTGAAGTAGCGCTAATTTTTCACACATATTAATTTGCCAAATAGCCCGAGAAGCTGGAAAACACTTGTATAGCTATGTTTTTTCACGAGGAATAAAAATATTTGAGTAGCTAACAAATGTATAGTTATAACTTAGTATTTTTTTTGGTGCAGCGAATAGTCCCGTTGCTTATCAGTTGTCATTAAGTTTCATAGCTTACTATCAGAAGCCCTCCTGGGATGTTGATAAAGTCCCGTAAATGTATATTCACGGTATACACTAGACAATTTGTCATTGAACTTCGATGACCGAAATAAATCATATCGTATGTCCTCTGAATCAGGACAATGAGTGGTAAAGAAAACAACAGTAATGTTTCTTCTCTTCCATTTAACAATTTCTCAAAAATCATTGCGATGCCCAGATGGCCAGTGATTTCCCGCAATATGTGGTTTAATGTGGATTGCTGCGTAGCTTCCCAGCAAATGTGTTTGCCGTCCCCTGTTTTCCAATTAGGCCAGGATTTCCTAACCCCAATGTAAAGGGTTCAAAAATAATTCAGTAGATTCGTCTTCTTTCTCGTTCTATTACAATTTCTACAAAATCACGCGTGTATGGTCCAGATGCCAGTGATTCCCAATGAAGTTTTGAATGTGGACAATCGGCGTGAGCCTTTTAGAACAATTGTTGTGTTCTCGTTGCACTAGAGCATATTAGACCAGGTTTTCCTCGACCCAATGCCAAATGTATCGATAAATGTGTCGCTAGTCTTCCAGAGACGACTGGAATGGTTTGAAAATTTCGTTGGCTTTGCATTCTGGGTATTCCTTGATTACTTAGAGTCCAATTCAGCGACATTTATTTGATGACCATAATCTCATCCCGTCTATAACACACTATCGAAGGGATCCCGGTTTACCTTACAAAGGGGGACCAAAGGCCTTAAAGTGTTCAGCCAGTACTTTCACTGTTTTTGTACACATCTGTAGCAAAAATCAAATGTTGTTAGCAGAGCCATTATCATGATAGTTTCAACTGGTATTTACCAGTTTAAAATCCGGCCGTCGAAAGTTCGTCCAAGAGTGACATAGTCAAAGCATTGTTATTCCCGTTAAAACCTATATAGAATTTTAACATCCCGTCTGTAGTTGGGATAATTATTCCACGCTCTACTGGCTTTTAATCTCACAGCGTTGTGTGCTGCCTCATTGCTTTGCTAGGCGGTTGAGCATTGCTGTAACTTGGTTCCAGATTGGTGGCAGCCCAGCGCGTTGTAGTAGGTCAGGCGCCGAGTCCAGATCAAGCTTTTGGGAGCGGAAATAAATGAGCTTTTATACTGCTAGGTGAGCTATTGTTCCTCTAAAATTGTGATATTGAGTACAAGATTATGTCCATTAAGGCGTTTTCATGGTGGTTGAGGTGAGGCGTAAAATTTCGTCGCTTTGCTTGGTCCCTTCTCTCGTCGGGGAATCCGCGCCTGGCGGTGGTGAGGCTGAAGTATATATTTAAAGAATAACTGACGGAATTTTATTCAATAAGTCGAATATCTCTTGCCACAACAAATAACAGTCTAACCACTTTTTATATTTTTCATTCCTCATCAAATAAGTCGAAATTATAAAGACGATATCAGCGGTACGCATATTCGTATACCATATATTAAACACAAAAGAAGGTTCCTAGTGAACTCTCTGTAGCCCGGTCTACCTCATAAGCGTTCTATCAATGGGTGGTGTAGGGTGCGGTAGAGACTCGCGATATTACCCTTATAGTCTGTTAACGTTATTAACAAAATTTCAAGATGATGTATTCGATTCAATAATCCTAATCAAATTGAGAACACCCCCTCAATAAACATACATATACATAAAATATCATACGACATTTGTAGGTCGCTCGTAAGACACTGGATCTTAACACTAATCGGTTTCTGTTCTACGACTCCAAGTAATCCGTTAAAATTGATACCAATGAATACAAAATAGATTGTTCGTACCTTCATAACGATTAAATACCTTATTGCAGTGTATCCGATCCTAAGCTGTCTTTACCGATATATTTTGATTATTAAATATTCTTCTGTACTATTGTATCTTGCTATATTTAATGACTGTTGATCTGTGTGTGTCTCTAGTGTTCGTGTTTTGTTCTCTTGTCTTCACTCACTCTTTCCGGTTGACCTGTATGAACCTTCATTCCTACCTTACTACGTCATCTAGTCAGTGGTAATACCGTAATCTCTGTATTCCTCATTCTGTGCGTCTCTTTTTCGCTTATCTGGCGGCCGGACTTATCGTGCACTGAAATCCCTTTTCACTACAATAGCTATAAGTTAAAACATATTGGTCTCGTCGGGTGTCGGTATTAATGCCGTATAATTGTTAGAGCCGATAGGACTTGTGAACTATGTAGTGGAATGTACTTTCGCTTACGGAATGTGCCAAACAATAAAAATTCTTAGAATATCCTTTATGTTTAACACGTGTACTTAACAGTTCATATCACAAAGTATACGTACTCTGGTGATATACAGCTAACATGAAGAAGAATTCATACAACTGATATATCTACTCTACATCATGCCGGCGGATCCAGTAACCGCATCGACCTGCTAATCTATAAAATAGCTTATCTTACGAGCCACTCTTGTCCGCTGCTAATGCTAACTTTGTTGAATCTCAAGGACTGTCAACATAGCCTAATGTCTTAGTCATTTGTGTCTCTTATTCTACTGACAAATTCACTTACTCATGTCTATTATTACCAATGAGTACATCAGATTAATACGTGGTACTGATCGCCTATACCGCCTCGATTATGCATTATTGTCTATTTGAATAACAGCAGTCTCTCATCATTTTGATCTGGATCCTTGTCATACGATTATTTGTCTGTTGCACGCAGTCTACTACCTCATGCATTAGCCCTATTATATAGGTTATATATGCTATAATACCAGATATTAGTGTATCCTTCTTTCTCTTACGTCGTTTACTAATAAAGGCGCCTCCTAAACAGTAACGATGGTATTGATTACTCTTTGTTCTTTTCTCTGCCTTAATGGCTTAATATTTAATAAGGGAATATTTTGTAAATATTATCAAAAATATATCATATATTCCTAGAAATAGTTTTTTAAATAAGTTTTAAAAAAGAAGCATTACAATTTTCTTTATAATTTTTAAAACTTCTATGGAAAAATAAAAAAATTTCATTTAAGTTATGCCACTATTTCATATTCATTTTGAACAATCAATGTTTTTTTTCGTCATGTTGTAGAAAAATAGAAATGCTTACACACAAATTCATGAGAATCGAAATATGTTAATAACCTTAGGTACTGTAGGCCTATAACCTTTTGAAAATTACACAAATCGATAAAGATTGAATCCGTAGAAATGGTCAAAGAAGAATTTATCAGTATAGCTTCTTTGTAGGATATTCCCTCATAAAAGAACTAGTGGAAAATGACACAAAGATATAATCAAAGAATATCACTGAAAAATATCAAATAAGATAATAATGTCTAATATTGATGAAAAACTGAGATTCACTTATTACTATTTTCATGCTCTGCCTTCCTACATATTTTTCAATCTATCAACGCTTTTGCTACTAAAAATACTAGCTCTTTTTAAGTAAAATAAACAAGAAAATTAATAATAACAAACATCAGCTTTATCTTACCTTCTGGTAATTACCCACTGCCGCGTATGTGTTAGAACGCTTCAAACAAATCTAAGTTTGAACACTATATTGCCAAAAAAAACCAAAATAATATAAACTTCATTCTTTCCATGAAGTGTATAATTCAATATCGTCCTGCATCCACAAATTTTTTTCTTTCCACTTTATCTGCTTTCATTGTACACAATAAGTGATATTTGTTAAATTCTCAATTATTTGACACTGACGGCAGTAACATAACATGAATTTTAAACCGGCAAAAATGCTCATCTTATTTGCATTGAACACATCCAAATTTCTATTTAAATGGTTTAAAGAATAAGGTGCTGTCGCACTGACAAATTAGAAAGAGGTAAAAAAAAAAGACTTGACGTATATGTATGCTAGCACTAGCATCATACTCGATACTGTTGACCTCGTCCAAATATCAATCCAATCTACAACACATTTTTTTAAATTAAAAAATACTTTGTTTAGCAATAACATGATATTTGGTTGAAAAAACTGTAGCTCATGACCCGCTGTCAATCGTTTTATTCTTTACCACCTGATCAATACGGAAATACGCATATCCGCTGGGATGTGTCACGCATTTAATAATATCATTATTCTTGTACTAGCGCCGATCCAGCACTAAAAGCTTTTTCACAATTATTTCCCTAAATTTAGAGATTGTATATGTACAAATGTTGCCTATTACAAAGTTTTTATTTTGGGAGGCAAAATTTCCTTTTGTCCCTTGCTTCGTGATCCGACGGACCTGAACCTGTCACACGATCCGCTCTTATGATAAACGGTACGATTCATTGAGATGCAATCCTAATCCAGACAAAGAGACATTACCAGTTACCAAGACAGACACGGGTCCGAAGGGAGAGAAAGAAATTTCCCTCCCTAAAAAATAAAAAGATCTTTAATAACAAAATTAATAGAATCTTTAAAAAATTTAGGAAATAATGTGAAAAAAGCTTTACTGGGAATCCGCGCCTTAAGTACACAAGAACATAACTATATTAAAAAATTTGACCCGCCCAAGCGAAGTTTTTTCCCGCTTGATTTGAATCAAGCTGGTAAAAAAAAAAAGACACGCTATACTCAGTTTTTAAAAGCCAAATATATCATGTTAATGCATAAAAAAATTTTTAATTTAAAAAACTGCTTTGTAATTGTTGCATTGATATGGAAGAGTCAAAATGTACTGAGTATGAACCTCAGTGTACATATATATATCGCGTAATCTTTCCTTTTACTTTTCTAATTTTCATTGCGACACACCTACTCCTATGATCTTTAAACCAATTAAATAAAATTTGATGTGTCAATGCAAATAAATGCACATTTTGCCGTTAAAATCAATACTACTGCCGTCAGCAATGGTTCTCAAATAATGAAATTTACAATATCACTTATTTCTTACCATGAATAGGAGAAAGTAAAAAGAAAAAAATTTTGGATGCAGGGACAATAATTGAATTATACAAATTCATAAAAAAAATGAAGTCTCATAATTTGGTTTTTTGGGCAATATAGTTTCAACTACATATGTTGCTTACACATACGCAGCAGTGGTATAATGGGTAAAACTAGTTTTTATTTTAATTTTCTTTTTATTTACTTAAAAAACTACTATTTACCTACAAACAATAATTTGAAAAAATATCATAGAAACAAGCATAATAAATTAAAATGAATCTCGATTTTATACAAAACATTAACAGATTTATATTCTTATTTGAATTTTTCAAACTGATATGTAAATGCGTGATATAATTGCTGTCCCATTTCCACTATTATTTTATAGAACATTCCTACAAAGAAACTATACGAAAAAATTTCCTTAACATTCTAGATCAATCTTTATCGATTGTAATAATTGTACAGAAAGCGTTCAACCTAACCAATACCTAAGTTATTAACATTTCATTCTCATAAAAATTGTTTAACAATTCTATCTTTACAACATATGACAAAAAAAATTGTTTCAAAAATGAATATAAATATTAGCAATTAAAAGAAATTAATTTATTATTTCCAATAATAATTTGAAAAATATAAAGAAAATGTGTAATGCTTAATTGTGTTAAAACTTTTTCAAAAATATTTCTAGGCAATAATATGATATACTTTTATATATATGTACAAAACAAATTCCGCAGTAATGCTAAATATTAAGCCTCTTAAAGGCCAAAAAAAAAAAAGCTCATTTATACTTATTAGGTTTAATATAAAAAAGACTAAGAGAAGAAGACTAAATCTTAAATATTTATAGACATATATTACCTATATAACCGCATTATTAAACATCCAACAAATAATTTAAAGAACATAAAAATACTTATATTTATAACATTAAAAAACCCAATAACATCATATTTTTATGTACATATGTAACTAAAAGAAACATAAAGTTATTTCATAGATACAAATGAACTAAATCATTAAAGCTTGTACTCCTTAATACATTAAAAACTCTATAACAACTTTATAAATTATTATTACTGAAGACAAGTATATTATTATACCCTTATGTTTTAATATATCAAAAGTATATTTTAACTTTATAATCTAACATAAAAATTTAAAAATTTTAATTGTTCAATTACCAAATAATTTCACATATTCACCAAATAATCTAAACTAAACCAAGAAACATTTTACTTAAATAACAACACCCATCAAAAATATGTTTAAAACTTAATTGTGAAAATTTTACTTAAGGAAAATACAAAAAAAAAAAGAAAGGAATTCTTTATTTAATCTAGAATTAAGTTTCCAGTACAGAAATGTGGATAAAAAACATAACAAAAAACACCACACACAAACACACATACTATATACATATTACAAAAAGAAAATATTTAATAATAAAAATAAACGAAAACACTTCCAGATAATACACATGCAATATATTTTCGTAACGTTAATGAATGGTACGAATCAATATGTTTTTGCATTTAATTTAACATTACTGAAGTCGTAAAGAAATTCATTTAATAGATAACCATTTACACACCTACACATTATATATTATGTATATGTATCTTTATTAGGTGTACTTCTCCATTATCTACTAGACCTATGATCCTACGAACACGCCGATCCATACTTTAGTCAACATTTCTCATGAATCCGAATAACTTAACCACTATGCATATCAGTCACTAGATAAGGCTATACTCGAAGTTCTGATAGCGTAACTAATGAAAAACGCTCCTCTAGATCTCTAGGCTCAATCCGTATTCTTTAGAGTCTCCTTATCCATCTAGAAGCCACGTTCTTCACTGCTGAATCATATGCCTTAAGATATAAACGACTCTCTGAGGAAACCTTACCTTAAATCCTGAACTTATTTTTTATAGTGAAACTGGATACCATCATCGTCAACTCTAACCAAATCGGAGCTCGAGGCCTGCTTAACATTAAGATTCGCATCTCTATTGCAATTTCATGACGTCAACTGATGATTGAGTGTTCGAACTAATACCCCAGAGAATTCCGTGCTTATATACACTCCTATCATCCCATCGAACAGCGATTCACTTCAACCTCAACCAGTCCCGCGTCATTTTCACCCGGATGAGGGAAAAAAGAAATTTCCCTCCCCACCCCAAAAATAAAAAACGCTTAATGAAAAATCTTACTAAATCATACAATTTAAGAAAATAGATAAAATAAAACTCATTTTATTTTCCCCCCCCAAAAGCTTATCTGGACTCGCGCGCCTGACCTTCAACTAAACGCTGCTACCAATCTGAACCATTTACCAGCAGTCAAACCCTAAGCAAAGCAAATAGCAGCCACAAACCCCGCTGTGAGATAAAAGCCATAGTAGCGTGGACATAATTATCACTACAGACATGTTTAAAATTCTATATTAGGTAACGGGGAATACAAACAATGTTTGACTATGTCACTCTTGAACCACACTTTCGCACCCGATTTTTAAACTGCGAAATACCATTGAAACTCCATCACTGAAATGGTCTGCGTAACACACATTGATTTTTCTACAGATGTGTCCCCAAAAAACAATGAAATACTGCTAACTTTTAAGCTGTCTTTAGTACCATACTCGATAGTGTATTATAGAATGAGATTATGGTTCACCCCCAAATAAGTACCGCTGAATTTGATAGTCCAGTATCAATGGAATACACAGAATGCACAGCACCAACGAAAATTATTCAAACATTCCCGAGTCGTCTCTGGAAGGCTAGCACACATTTATCCGAACCCATTTCATTCGGCTGCGAAGAAAAACCTTGGTGCCTCCGAATATGTATTAGCACCAGAAACCAAAACCAGACTTGCTTAAAGTCCTTCTCCGCCAGATTCACCATTAACAAGAACTTCATATGCCGCGGAGAAATCACTGCCCATTGGACCTCCTTACAATGATTTATTGTAAAGAAATCTTAATGAAGAGAACGCAAGACGACACCTCTCACTGCAATCCCTATTCGTTGCGTGTATAGCCCATTTCAGCATCTCGGTGCACGGACAAACCTGGCCCTCCAATATGATAAAAACAGGGACGAAATAACAAATGCTGAAGCTACCGCAAATCCACATATGAAAAACGATTCATGGCGAAAATCACCTGGCCATTGGGCCATGCAAATGATTTTGGAGGAAATGTAATGAAGAGATAAGAAAACCAATCGTCACTGTAATGTTTTGCTTTACCATGTCCTGCATTCAAGACAACGATCGATGATTATTTGTTCATTCCGAATTCAACTGACAAAACTTTTCTAAGTGAAGTTGAAATAATTTACACTATTATCAATCCCCAGAGGGCTTTGCTGATAGTAGCTATGAAACTAAATGAACAAATGATAACACAAACCCCGGACCTATTCTGCACCAAAAAATTATAGATTCATAACCCTAAATTATTAGCATACTCCAATAATACTTCTATTCTGCTAAAAAACGCTAGGTATACAAGTAGTTTTCAGGCCTTCTATCATCGGGCTATTGCAATCGATTAATATTTGTAGTGAATAAAAATTAGCCCGCTTACCTTAATTTTCTATTATGTCCGTATATTGTTAATGATACAACCATATACGAGAGAAAGCTGAAAAGTGTAACTTTTTAACTAAATAAACATTTCAATTATCCCCAAAAATCTTCTTCTATGAAATTTCGATATTAAACCAATTCGGACATGAAATAGAATATTGGAAGCTGAAATTCAGCAACAACAACTTATCTTTCTTTTCTCAAAAACCTGACTCCATGCGTTGAAATAATTTAAATTATTTAAAAGGATTCTTAGTGTTTGCATGTTTCTCAACACATACTTAGTACAATGTCTTCTCAAAATCTACTATTATATGTATAATTCTTCCTAAGATTTTTCTCTCCCTTCTTACCCAAGCTTTCTGACAGCTACTCCCAAATAACGAACTTATTGTCCAATTTAAAGACTTTTCCAGTTTACATGATATCCTAACGGGGAGCATTTTTTTATCATGATCTGCTGTTCAAAAATAAAATTTCGGTTTCATTTATAAAAGCTATATCGGTCTAATGCCAAACGCAACCTTACGATCTGGACTAGATTTTAATAAATGCGCTACTCTACAGGAGTGCAGAATATTTATGGTTCTCCTTGGTGTAAAGCTCTATACTTTTTTAATCCTATCTCTTGGAGCGTTTTTAACGCTCTCCAGGCACCGCTAGACACACATTTACGAATACCTTTACCCTTATAAACACTTAATGCCTAACCAAACTCTCTTGCTTAGATCCACTTAGTCGTTACATTCTTATTTTCATTCAATCTAACTTAGATTATATTAATCTAGTATTTAATTTCTACGTCGTTAAATAATTATCTCTACAAGCGTCTTTCCTCCAATCTTTCATGCTACTCAAGATAGCATATAAGCGAATAAAACAAAACTACGAGGTAATTATAAAAAAGTCTTTCCTTAGATCCCTTTAAGCGTTTCCAAAATTTGTCTGTCATGAAGTGGATGATAGCAACGTTATTAATGCTAAAATGTTCTTAAAGCATTTTTTGGTTATAAGAAATTCACTTTCCAATATCCTAGTCAAAAAATTGTTCTTCATCTAGTCTCCAAGTTAGAGCATTTACGCTTGATATTTTTCTATCTTCATATCCCTTCACCCCACAGTGCCAATGGCCAAGTACATTATAAGTTTCCATTCCCCGTTAGTATTTCCACAAGATTCTGTAGAAGAAAAAAAAAACAGTTTGCAATTCTAGATCCTGTATGAAATGATGACCGGATGGACCATATTCGTCGTCTTCTTTTCCCCTTTTAATTTTGATTATGTTTTTAATTCTCACCTTAATGTGAAGGGTAATACCACATACTCTATAAAATATATTATGTCCAAGCCGCCATTGAAATCTTTTCGAATAATAAATTTGTCCCCAATTAAAAACCCAAACGAAGATCAGTTTATAAATGGCGTAGATATGAAGCCTCTGCTGTATATCGGAGTCCCTCCTTGCATTTTTCAAGGGACATTTCGACATTGTTGTCCTTTTTTTTTCTTTTTTTTAATGCCGAAAAATTTGAAAAATTGACCCCGTATTCAAGCTAACCTAGATAATCGGGCTAGAAAATTTTTACCTTCTTTTATAAATGGGTTCAAAGAATAGTTTTTGTTAAAGTTTTCGCCTTTTGAATTCAAAAACAACTATATTTTGAATAAGATTTAATTACAGAACACATCGCCAAAAACTATAACGAAATATTTTAATCCTGCCAGGCTTTGTAAAAACAATACTCCAATTAAATTGTGAAGAAATGAAAAGCATACCTTTAAGCCAAAATATTAATATTTATGAGGCTACCATAGAGATGGTCGCTTGACCACGTGTGTAGAAAGCCTGATCTCTTTTTGATCTTTAAAATTTACAAATAAAAAATTTAATCACTTGTTAGACATCCTATTTATCCCATCGGTTGTCATAACGCACTTCAATCTCGAAACTTTGCCTCGTTTAGGAGGTCAGTTTAACAAATGTTACGTTCGCGTGATATTTATTAATAATGTGACACAGATTGTAAACGCTCGTTTATGATCTAATTCTATTATATGAACATACCTTTAAGAACCAAATGTATTCTGTAAATAATTTTTTTTAATAAAATCTTTACACATAGCCCCTCGTTTTATGTTAAAATAAAATACGTAAGCAAGCTACTAAAAACACACCACAACAAAAGTATGTTTTTACCAATTGTCTTTTGTTCTTGTTTTTTTTTTTCACGATACAATATTTTCCAAAAGAAAAACGTATTGTATTCATATACATTCGAAAAACAGGAAATACACTGGTAAGTGGAAAAACAAACCGTCCTAATTCTATACATACAAACAATATGAAGTACCCTGTGTAAATATTTATAACCGTGTATTTTACATAAAGAAGTTTCTGCTCCCAATTATTTTGTCCATAAAACATGTTAGGAATGAAAAAAAAAGCCAACACGACATAACAAAACATAATTCATACTCAAAGTTAAAGCAATAAGTACTGCAACCAACATATACAAACCTCGTCTCCCTACCTTTCTGCTCAATCTCACAAAAGCCCTACTTAATACATTCACACTTTTACACAAACTCTTTAACTCAGAAAAAGTTGAAAACCACAAAACACTCAAAACACACCTTACACAAAATAAATCCAAATATTCATTAAGTCACTTCATGTTTATTATTATATTTAAATGGAAGATATCATAAGCGAAATACCTAAGTATTTAATAAGTGTATGTGCTAAAGGAAAATGACCTAAATAGTAATTGTCATAAAATATAATAAAATTCTTAAAAAAAATATACGGTTTTTATTGATGGCAAAAAATAATTTATAAGAGCAATAAAATAAATAAATGTTTACCTCACTGTTAGGATAATACTATAAAATTATTATTTAAGATAGGAAAATATTTGTTAAATGATAAATCGGTTGTACACCTGCGCCACCACTAAATTAGTAAATATTTAAATTCCTACAAGAATTAAATTTTCTAATTTGTGTTTTTTACAATACTTACCATGATGTTGGGGTAAATTTTAGATTTATAGTTGTTGCCGCTTTTAGCTACTAACAGTTTAAACACTCAACCATCAAGGCGGGAAAGCACACTCACATACAATTAACGCGCTAGTAAGTCCATGTATATTAGAACTAGAGCAACACCAGATTACAAACCAACAGAAACAGCGTTGAATTTAATTCACCCAAACCTAAGGGATTGTCATTCTAAATTAGTTTCCATTAGTTTTGTTAGGTTTAAGTACTTATGTGTTAAGAAAAAAACCCTATATAACAACACATAGCGTCGGTATTCTACGTAGCTATATTTATTTGATTGAATTTTGGCGCAAACAAAAACCACATTTGTCTAGAACAACTTATGAACAGACAAGTATGGAAACATCAGGACAGTAAAATAATCCGCCTTGGTGTAGTGTTGGGATTATTTTATTAGGGGAATAGTACATTTCATACGTATAGTTCGTTAAAGAAGCTTGATAAGCTTAGTATAATTTAAACACCCATGAACTGAGCTAATAAATAATCTCTTTTAAAACATGCCAGGTATGTAAACCTTTCGAATGTTTAAACCAAAGTTATTGGACATGCCTCCGGACGGGACTTAATATGATATTTAATTGAATGGTTTTGGTATAAGTAACTAATATTTATTTTGTAAGTTTTTAAAATTTTTAGGTCAAAGCTTATTAATTTCTCTCAATATGTTCTAAAAGCCAATAAACACTTGCAAGACAATACTGAAAAATAATGGCATAAAACATATATTTTGGTAAAATCTCTCACGATTTTCGTCCTTCAAAGTTCTAGCATTTCTTTAATATGACTTTTTATATAAATTAGATCAAATTTTGGAAGGTATTTACTTATACTACTTGAGCTATTAACTTTCTTTTTTGAATTGTAAAGAAAAAAGAGGCTCGACACTTTTTCGGTCAATGTACGCGAAAAGGAATGTACGCGAAAATTTGAAATGTTTAGTTTCATTAAGAAGAAATTGTCTTCAAGTTTCTTTGGTGTTGGTTTAGCAAATTATTTTGGANGTTTTTAAAGTTTTAAGGTTAATAAATAATATTTTCCCTCACTTTNTTCGAAAAAAANCTAATAAACGANAGCAAGAACTTANTGAAAAATAATAGAACTATCAAATGTTTCGGTACACACTTTCACNNTNNTNGNAAGAACTTACTGAAAAATAATAGAACTATCAGATGTTTCGGTGCACACTAGCACGGTTTTCGTACTTCAAAGTTATACATTTTCTTCAACATGAAAATTTTCTCTTAAATAAGGTCAAATTTGGGAGAGTATTTACTTCGACCACTTGAGCTATTGAACTTGTTTTATATTTTAAAATCATCTTTCTGAAGAAAATTGTAAAGAAAAAAGAGGGTCAAAGCTTTTTCAGTCAAAATAGGCAAAAATAAAAAAGTACGCAATTTCGAAATGTTCAGTTTCATTAAGAAGAAGTTGTTTTTAAATTTTCTTCATTCAAAATACCAGAATAAGACTTTTAGTTTATTTAACGATGTCAGTCCGTCTGTCTATCTTCTTCAAAATGTATTGTTTTGAAGAAGTAAAAACATTTTAAATCGAATAAGAAATGAATTGGATTTTAAAATTTTCTATATCACTAGGGTAGTGAACCTTCATAGCTCCGCCCCTGAAATATATGACTTTTCCTAACAAAAAACGGAAAAAATAATCAAGACTTTACACCATAGAAATAAAAATTCGAGAATATTAGAAGTATGGCCAACTGCAGACTTTTACTAAATGTAACAAATGTATATGATTTTTATGAACTTTAAAGCGATTCGCGGAAATGGGTTTTTTATGGGAACTATGGTAAACTAAAGTCCTGTTCTCATTAAATTTATTAATGTTATTTCTACTTGAATTAAACTTACTGTCGAATATCAACCTAGTATTAGTCATACACATTCATATGAATGTTATTTTTGAAAGTTATTTTTAAGTTAAAGTTTATTTTGAAAGAAAGTATTATATGAAAGCCATGGTCAATAGCGGATCTATCTTTATAAAATTTGGTACACAAATTGATACTTATATATCAACTCTTTTCACCTAATTTCATTAAAATATTCCTATTTTTAAGGCGTTTTTGAGAGTTGAAACTCTATTTCGTGGGAACACAACAAATTTCACTAGACTTCGTCCTTGTAATATACAAGTTTTGTGTGCAAAATTTCTTTTAATTATATTATCACAGACATCCAGCTAGCAGTCCAGCCAGATGGACGGACAGACATGGTTAGATCAATTTAAATAGCTGTTATGACTTGATTGGTATACACTAAGGACCACATTTATCCATTATACATTACATAGAAAAAATAGTACTAAAACTATTATGATAATATGCTTCTTTGCACAATTAAAAACAAAGTCGTTTAAATAATTTACTTTTTTCATGAAATCTGCTCTTCTGCACACTTTTTTTTCGCCTAGCGGGAAGTAGTTTAGTATTAAATCATTCTAAATCTATTTTTTGAAAAATTGTGGTCACCAAATTAAAGAAAAAGATCGCGAGTTTTATTAATCGATATGAGTAAACTTTTTTTAATTGAACATTTTCGACCAATGCTGAATGTAAGGTGCAAACTTAAATCAATTCAAAATTTCTTTGTAAAACATTTATAAAGCTTCGTCTTTTGAAATACATAAAGAAATTATTATTTTTATTAACAGAACTTTAAGAAAAAATTAAAAAAAAAAGTTTTACAATATTTTTGTAAAAAAAATATATAATTTTTTCATATTAATTACAAAGTGCAGATTTTTTACGTCTAAACCAATTGAGATAATCCAAAAATTCTTTCAGTTTGTTATTTTGAAATATGTAGAAATTATAGAATATTTTTAGTACACTTTTACCTCATATACCTCCGGACTTATTCCCAAAAAGTAAAGAAAGTCGAGGCTAAAAGTCAAAAATTTCAAATTCAAGTGTAAATATGTTTTTAAATGTAAGAAATAACTTAAATAGGTAGAGTAATTTTTTCTTTATCTTGCCAAGCACTTTTCAGAAATATAAAAATCTTTAAAATCAAACTTCATTTGCAGAAGTTACGTTTTTTAACTTCTACATACTCGAGGTAATCAAGTTTGACAAGCAGTAGCTTATCTTGTGTTACTATAGGGTGACTATGAGATTATTTTTCTGAAAGCTAAGGTCCTTCTCTACAACTCTTCCATACATTTCATTTCAATATCTTTCACTTTCTAGAAGTATAAAAATCTTTAAAATCAAACTTCATTTGCAGAAGTTACGATTTTTTAACATTTACATACTCGAGATAGTCAAATTTGACAACCTGTAGCTTGTGTTATCACAGGGTAACTATGTGTTATCACAGGGTAACTATGAGATTACTTTTTTGAAAGTTTTTATCCTTCTCTACAACTCTCCCATATATTTCAATTTAATCCGACCAATAGTTTAGGAGATTCAGATTTATTATCAATAAATTGGAGTTTGAACACACTGTGTCCCATGCCGCAGAATCAGTGTTTCTCTGTGTTATAATTATTTGCATTTTTATTGCATTTTTATCTAATTAAACAGCAAACAAATTTACAATAATTTCTGAAATCCTAATATTATCTTCATTTAATTATCCCTATAAAAACACAAATAATCCGCAAAGAATAAAACAATTTCATTAGAAAAACTTTTTAAACTCCTTAAAAAGAAAAAACGGCAAATATGTGAAATTTATTAAATTGTCTTTTGGCAACTCTTTACTGCATTTCCTTAGCTCAAAAATTCATATAAACTGAAAACAATTTTAAAACATTTTGTCATAAATTTAAGGTGTAATAATGCTTATGGAAAATAAGATGTACATATGCAAAATAAATTGTTGTTATAATTTAAAACTTCTTTTGTTGTAAATATTACGTCAACATAGTTATATAAGTAAATATACATATATACACATACATATGTATGTATATGTAATTATATGTATATATAGGTATATATGAATTTTACGCGTATGTAAATTGATTCATTTACATGACATATATTATGTTAACAACCGCCTGGTGTTCTAAACAAGTGTTTGTTATATTCAACATATAACAAAGTAAAACACATACAAATACATATATACATTCTTAGAGATATATACTTACATAAATACTAAACGATTAATAGCAAACATCAGTAGCTGTTGTGCCATAATGAAGACAATATAAGATGTTGTCGAAGAAGGAATAAAAAATAAGAAATTATAATAAAAATAAAAACATGAAAGTTAACGTCAATTGAAACTCATTTTATAAAGATTTAAACATGTGTGTATAATTACACACATGCTATCCAATAATATACATTTATAATACATAATTATGTTTATATGTAAATATATAATTATATACGAGAGGTATTTGACAAGTGTCTT
>MINK01182079.1:0-17630 GCA_001735545.1 Phormia regina
TATTCTTATTTTATTTAACTTTTACTTGTGCTAAATGTCAAACTTATTCCACTTTTATTTTGTTATCGAAAATTATTGATATAACTAAAGAAGAAAAAAGTTTGAATAGCATTCGTTTAAGTTAATGAAACATCATAAGTTACATATTATACTGTCAAAGATAAATACAAAAAATTGTTAACACAAATACATATGTAATAGTAAAAAGATTTCATGACAAATAAAATATTAGTTTGAAAATAAAGTTTATTTTTATGTAATTTGACTGATTTATTAATACCTCAATGTTGAAGTTAAAGAATGATAGCAAAAAAAATTGCAAGATTTTGTTTTAAATTACAAAACTTTTGAAAAAAAAAAAAAAAATACTATATCAGTTTCGCCGGAACTAGTATAGTAAGCAGAACTCATACTGATTGCTTTTTGATCAGCAACATTGTTTGATGATTTCATTTTATAGGCAAAATTATCAACAATTTAGTTTAAATATTTTTCTTGTTTTGATAATAAAAATT
Organism: Phormia regina; assembly: GCA_001735545.1. Classification (NCBI taxonomy): domain Eukaryota; kingdom Metazoa; phylum Arthropoda; class Insecta; order Diptera; family Calliphoridae; genus Phormia; species Phormia regina. The sequence goes on from MINK01182079.1 coordinate 516, forward strand.
AAAAATATTTTCTCTTGTTTAAAATATTTTATTGTTTATTTTCATAAAAAATGTAAATTTTTCTTTGAATAAAAAAATATTAAAAGAAAATAACATTGTTGGTTTTATAAGCAAACATATACATAGGAAAATATATTTTATGACAAAATTCTTTAGTAAATATTTTTATCTAATAAAAAATCTAAGTAAATTTAATAGTTATGTGGTTACTGAATATCTATAGATAGAAACTAAGAGATAAACAATAAATTTAACATTAATATTCATTAAAGCTAAATTTATTAATTATTAAATTTTCTAGTTATATAAAACTTCTAATGAATTTATTATTTGAAAAAAAAAAAAAAAAAAATTACCATAAATTGTACTTTTATTTTTATAAGAAGTTTACAATAAATTATCTTTTTTTAGAAAATATGCAATAAAATTTCTTTTTACCGATAACTTACGATAAAGTTTCATTTTATAACAAATTTACGATAAATTTTCTTTTTATAAAAAATTTGCGATAAAATTTCTTTTTATTAAAAATTTCGCCAAAAATTTGTTTTTATAGAATATTTGCAATAAATTTTTCTTCTATAGAAAATCTACGATAAATTTTTTTTATATAGAAAATTTTTGACAAATTTCGTTCTAATAAAAATTTTACGATAAATTTAATATTTGAAAATTTACGATAATTTTTGTTTGTATAGAAAATTATTTTGTGTTTTCTTTGTATACGATCAATTTTTGTTTTGTCAAAAATTTACGATCAAGTTTTATTTTATAGGAAATTTACGGTAAAATTTCATTTTATAGGAAATTTACGGTAAAATTTCATTTTATAGGAAATTTACGGTAAAATTTCATTTTATAGGAAATTTACGATAGTTTTCTTTTAATAGAAAATTTACGATAAATTTGTCAGAAAATTTACGATAAATTTTGTCGGGGTTCACACATAGCAATTTTTCTTGCCGCAATTGTGGACGAGAGAAGTAAAGAGAATGTAAAAGTTTAGTATTCTCTTTATTTTTAGTTTAGTATTTCTTCTTATATAGAAAATTTACGATAAATTTTCTTTTTCTATTGATAATTTATGATAAATACTCTTATTCTATAGAAAATTAACTATAATTTTTTGTTTCTATAGAAAATTTAGGTTAAATTTTCTGTTTCTAAAGAAAATTTACAAAGAATTTTCGTTAGGAAATTTACGAAAAAATTTTCTTTTGTCGGAGTTCACACAAAAAAACAATTTTTCTTGCCGCATTTCTGACTTTGTAAAGGGAATGTAAATGTTTAGTATTCTCTTCTGCTCTCTTTCTCTTCTATAAACTTAGAATTGCGCCAAGAAAAATTGATATGTGTGAACTCGGGCTTTTATTGGAAATTTACTATAAATTTTGTTTTCACAGGAAATTTATAATAGATTTTCTTTTTATAGAAAATTTAAGAAACATTTTCTTTTTATGGAAAATTTACGATAAATTTTCTTTGCGATAAATTTTCTTTTTATAGAAAACTTACGACACATTTTTCTTTTTTTAGGAAATTTAGGAAAAAAAATTCTTTTTATAGAGAATTTACGATACATTTTCTTTTTATGGAAAATTTACGAGAAAAGTTTTTTTTAATAGAAAACTGACGAGAAAAGTTTTATTTTTATAGTAAACTGACGAAAAAAATTTTCTTTTATAGAGAATTTACGATACATTTTTTATAGAAAATTTGGGATAAAATTTATTTTTATAGAAAATTCGGAAAAAATTTCTTTTAGAGTAAATTTGGGATAAAATTTCTTTTATAGAAAATTTCGGATAAAATTTCTTTTATAGAAAATTTATGATAAAATTTCTTTTATAGAAAATTTGGGATACAATTTCTTTGACAGAAAATTTGGGATACAATTTCTTTGACAGAAAATTTGGGATAAAATTTCTTTTATAGATAATTTACGATTAAATTTCTTTTATAGAAAATTTACGATAAATTTTCTTTTTATAGAAAATTTGCAATAAATTTCCGTTTTCCATAAAAAATTTATGATAAATTTCCGTTTTCCGTAGAAAATTTATGATAAATTTCCGTTTTCTGTAGAAAATTTATGATAAATTTCCGTTTTCTGTAAAAAAAAATTACGATAAATTTCCGTTTTCTGTAAAAAAAAAATTACGATAAATTTTTGTTTTTATGGGAAATTTTCTATAAATTTTGTTTTTAAAGAAAATTTGCGATAAATTTTCTTTTTATATAAGTTCTCTATTTATAGAAAATTTTATATGAATTCTGTATTTATAAAAAATGTCGATAAATCCTTTTCTTCTTAAAAAATTTTTCGATAAGTTCCCTTTCTTAAGGAAAGTTATCGATAAATTTTCTTTTTTTTAATGAAGTTTTTGATAAATTCTCTTTTTTTGATAAAACTCTTTCTATAAAGAAAATGTTTGATAAATCCTGCTTTTTTAAATCTTCGATAAATTCTTTTTTTTAAGAAAAATTTCGATATTTTTTTTTATTTTTATTTTTAAACAATTTATTGAAAATGATTTTTTTTTTAATAGAAAAACTTCAATAAATTCTTTTTTATAGAAAATGTTTGATAAATTCGTGAAGACAGATTAACACACAAATTTTCGATTACTTTCTTATTTAAAGAAAATGTTTTCAAATTTTACAAAATTTTCCATGATTTTTTTTATTTTAATTAAATATACAATAAAACTATATCAATTAAAAATGCCTTTTAAATAGTTTTATAAGTTTTTGTTTTTTTATAATTATTTTTCACCTACTTTTAGTTAACGATAATTAAAATTAAATTCAAATATTTATATTAATGTTAAATATTTAAATATGAATATATTATTTTATTTAATTATGTCCCTGTATAAACAATGGAAGCAAAATAAATATCATTATGAATACTAATGTGAGTGTGTGTGTATAAAAGTAGCAAACACAACCACACATATAATTCCACCAGTTTCTTATTAAATATTTTACAAAAGCCACTAGAAATTTTTAATATTTAAGAAAAAAAAATGAATATGTTAAGATTAAGAATAAAATTAAAAAATAGGGATTATTAAGACAACGAAGTGGACATTTATTTGTTAAGTTTATTTCCTTATCTCTTATCTACATATATTTTTTACAACATAACTATGTACATACACTTGAAAAAACCTATTCAATCTTTATCGTTATATCTTTACAAATTTTTTTCTAATTTCTCTAATTTCCTAGCAGTCCTTGATTCATGACTCTAACCGCTTTTTAATATTATGTTGATATTTGAAATCTATTGTTATACACATACATTTAGAAATAAATACTTATGCTTATATAACATAAAAACACATTTTAACTACATATGTATGTTACATAGGTATGTGTAATAGTGTATATATAGTATATAAATTGCTCTTGTACCTACATGTGTGTTAGTATTACTGTTATCGTTGTCGTCATCATCATTATCGTTATTATTATAACGCTTACTTAAACGTTTTTTGTTTGCATTTAATTTTTATTCAAATATTTAGAACAAAAGGGATACAATAGCAACAACAACAGCAGCAGTAGCAGTATCAACATTTTACTCCTCCTTTCCATCATCATAGAATCATTTGCCAACCCAACAGAATAAATACATTTACATTCAACGTCGTCCATATATTTAAATGGTGCTGCTATATATGCATTATGGCTGAATGATGATGACGATGATGATGGTATGTAACATCCAACCAACAGTAGCAGCCAGTAACAGGGATGGCTTTTGGCTAGAAAAAAAGCAAATAAAATAAGAATCAAAAAGGAAAAAATAAAAATAAAAAAACCGGTGTTTGTATAAAGCGTCAGTTTTCCTTTTGTATGAGCGAGCATTGTTTGAATATTGTATTGTGCGTGCTCATGAAATAAATTTATATAGTTTTTGGTTATAAATAGACAGACGGACATACATACTCATGCACACAAATACATATTCATAAATGTTTATGCAAATATTCATAGTATCCTTTTTATACAGATGCATGTGTATGAATGTATGTTGTGTGTTATATAGAGTTACGCAACATATAAATTTTAATTTTTAGAACTTTTCTTTAGATTTCTAATTTGCTATAAGAATTTTTGTGAATAAAAATGTGTAGTATTTGTTTAATTATTTAAAATTTCTAAAATAACAAAAAAATTAAATGAAAATTACTGTCAATATTTGTTGTTATTGAAAATTTTGTATAAACAAATCTGGAGAAATTTCCCTTTTTTATATAGGCAATTTTTGATAGTTTTCTCTTTTCATATAGAAATTTATCGATAAATTTCTCTTTTTTTATAGGAATTTTTTGACAAATTTCATTTCTTTTTATAAGAATTCTGTAATAAATTTCCCTTTATAGAGGAAATTTTCAATAAATTTCCTTGTTAGAGGAAATATTCGATAAATTTCCTTGTTAGAGGAAATATTCGATAAATTTCCTTGTTAAAGAAAATTTTCGATAAACTTCCTTGTTACAGAAAATTTTCGATAAATTTCCTTGTTAGGAAATTTTCGATAAATATCGTTGTTAGAGGAAATTTTCGATAAATTTCTTTTTAAATCTCTTTGTTAGAAGAAATTTTCGATAAATCTCTTTGTTAGAGGAAATTTTTGATAAATTTCTTTGTTAGAGGAAATTTTCGATAAATTTCCTTGTTACAGGTAATTTTTTGATAAATTTTCGATAAATTTCTTTGTTAAAGAAAATTTTCGATAAATTTCCTAGTTAAAGAAATTTTTTGATAAATTTCCTTGTTAAAGAAAATTTTTGATAAATTTCCTTGTTAGGGAATTTTCGATAAATATCGTTGTTAGAGGAAATTTTCGATAAATTTGTTTTTAAATCTCTTTGTTAGAAGAAATTTTCGATAAATCTTTTTGTTAGAGGAAATTTTCGATAAATTTCTTTGTTAGAGGAAATTTTCGATAAATTTCCTTGTTATAGAAAATTTTCGATAAATTTCTTTGTTAGAGAAAATTTTCGATGTTAGAGAATATTTTCGATAAATTTCTTTTTTAGAGGAAATTTTCAATAAATTTCATTGTTAGAGGAAATTTTCGATAAATTTAATTTTAAAGAAATTTTCGATAAATTTCTTTTTAAAGAATTTTTTTTTAGAAAATATTTGATTATTTTCTTTTATAGAAAGTATTCAATTAATTTCCTTTTATAGAAAATATTCGATTAATTTCCTTTTACAGAAAGTTTTCGGTTAATTTTGATTTGATTATTTTTTTTATAGAAAGTATTCGATTAATTCCTTATACAGAAAATATTAGATTCATTTTTTAGGAAATATTTGATTATTTTCCTTTACAGAAACTATTCGATTAATTTCCTTATAGAGAAAATATTCGATTAATTTCCTTTTATAGAAAATTTTAGATTAATTTATTTTTATATAAAATACTCGATTAATTTCCTTGTATAGAAAACACTCGATTAATTTCCATTTATAGAAAATATTTGATTAATTTCCTTTTACAGAAAATTTGCGATTATTTTTTTTAGGAAATATTTGATTATGTTCTTTTATTTATTCGATTAGTTTCCTTATACATAAAATATTCGATTTATAATTTAGGAAATATTTGATTATTTGCTTGTACAGAAAGTTTTCGATTAATTTCCTTCTATAGAAAATATTAATCTCCTTTTATAGAAAATTTTCGATTAATTTATTTTTATAGAAAATACTCGATTAATTTTCTCTTATAGAAAATATTCGAACAATTTACTTTTACAAAAAAATGTTCGATTATTTTTTTAGGAAATATTTGATATTTTTTTATAGAAAGTATTCGATTAATTTCCTTTTACAGAAAATTTTTCGATTAAGTATTCGATTAATTTCCTTCTATAAAAAATATTAAATTAATTTCCTTTTACAGAAAATTTTCGATTAATTTATTTTTATAGAAAATACTCGATAAAAGAAAATTTTATAGAAAATATTCGATTAATTTCCTTTTACAGAAAATTTTCGATTATTTTTTTTTTTTAGAAAATATTCGATTGTTTTCTTTTTTATAAAGTAATCGATTAATCTCCTTCTACAGAAAATATTCGATTATTTTTTTTAGGAAATATTTGATTGCTTTCTTTTATAGAAAATTTTCGATTAATTTCCTTTCATAGAAAACATTCGATTGATTTGCTTTTATAGAAAATATTCGAATAATTTCCTTCCACGGAAAATATTGGATTATTTTTTTAGTAAATATTCGATTATTTTTCTTTTATAGAAAGCGTTCGATTAATTTCCTGATTATTTGCTTTTATAGAACATATTTGATTATTTTCGTATTACATGAAATACTATTTTCATTTTTTAAACGATACTCGATCACTTTCCTTTTATAGGAAATAAATTTCAATAAATTTCTCTTTTATAAAAAGTTTTCGCTTAGTTAAAATATTCTATAAATTTTTCTTTAATGGAAATTTTTCGATATATTTTTCTTTTTGAAGATTATTTTTTTTTTTCCTTTTTTGTGAATTTTACTTAAAAAATGAAATATTTATTTAATAAATAAATTTTTTTTGTAAAACAAAACCGCATGAATCATAAATATTTTTCATATTAAAATATTTCTGCTTAAGAAAAAACAAACGCCAACTATAAATAAGAAATAACAATTTCTTTTGAGGAAACCAACAAACAATCCTTAAGGAAATTTTTAAACAATCAAAACGATTTTTAGTCACACTTTCTTATTAAAATTTAACTTTCTGTTCTATTTGACCCCTGATTGTTACAAGAAATCCAATAAACCTAATAGTTTGAATTTCCTGATAGTGGAGCAGCCAAAGAAAATAACAAAATACTGCAATAATTCTCAAGTTGCATGCATTTCGGGCATTTTCGACAACTCAATTGTTAAGAAAACTCAAGCATAAAAAAACTTTAAATTTCTTCAAAAAGAAAAGAAAAAAAAAATATTTGAACGTAAATTTTTGAACTTTTAGATCGTTATTCAATTTACAAAACAGCGATTGGCGTAGTACAAGCAATTTGTATTAACGTTGGGATGGATGTGTAACTATTTCTGTAAATTTATTTTATTTACATTTTTTTTTGGGGTTACCTCTTACCACTATTGATAACTAACTTTACACAACAATTTTGAAATTACATTCACTTAAACAAATCGATTTACTGCTGTATATACAGTAAAGGACAAAAATTGAGATATGAAAAATAAAAGTTGCAAAACAAGTCTAAGGTAAAATAAAAATAATTTAAAATAAAATAATTTATTTTAATTTATAAATTTAAAATAAAAATATTTGTTAATTTTTTGTTGCAATTCGGTTTATATTTCTACTCTACTCTTTTCCTGTTTCCGTTGTCAGACACTTTTTGGCCTCGCAAATTTTATTTTTTTTTTCGTAAAACAACTAGCGCCACATTTTACTGCTCTTATTGCTTTTTGTTGTTTTAGTTTTTTTTTCTCCTTCTGTAGGGGTTGCTTGAACAAACATGTATTCTGCATTACATGAAATTCTATTTTCAACAACGATGCTGTTGCCTGCAGTTGTTGCAAGTATGTGCGCATTCGTTGCAATGTTCTTAAGTTTTGTTAATATATGTATGTATGTGTGTACATATGTATATATGAATGTATTTGAAAGCAATAATTTTAAACTATAACTTTGTGTTCTGTAATTGTGTTTTTTATATAGCTGTGTTTTTGCTGTTGTTGTTGTTTTTTTTTGTGTGTTACTTATTGCAACAGTAAATGTTGCAATAGTATCCTCTTTGCCTTTCACTTTAATTATTGTGTGTGGTGAAATTCATTTATATGTATGTTTAAGTTAAAGACATCGAAAACAGAAATCGAAAATCATTTATAAATACGAGTACTTACATAGAATTATATACCTAACGATATTGTTAGGGTTGGCAGAAAAAACAATATTTACTTATTTTGTTTAAAAATACCTTAAAGAAATGTTCTCCTCAAAGGCCACTTTTTAAAAATCTTCTCTACATTTTAGAGAAATATTCTATTTATAGAGAATGTTTAATGTTTGTAAATTTTTTATATATATTTTTTTTAATTTTTTGTTTTATTTATAGAACTCTTTATACCTCTTTTTAGTAGAAAGTTGTGACCAATATTCTTTTTACAGCAAAATTTCAGTCAAGACAATTAAGACTGACATTTTTTAATAAGTTTTCTCTTTCAAGAAAATTAACGATTTTTTATCTCCTTTTTAATTTTCAATAATAAAGGGAAATCTATGAGAATGTTATATAAATTCTGTCTTTATAAGAAATATTCTATAAATTTATAGAAAATTTATAATAAATTTTCTCTTTATACAAAATGTAAAACAAAAAAGAGAAATCTCTATGAAAAATGTTCGTTTAATTTTCTTTTTATAAGAAATATTTTATACATTTTCTTTATGTATTAAATTTATAATAAATTTCTGCTTTATGCAAAATTTTAAATACATTTTTTCTTTAAAGAAAAGTTTTAATAAATTTTGATAAATTTTCTCTTTAAAGAAAATTTTTTGATAAATTTTCTCTTTAAAGAAAATTTTTTGATAAATTTTCTCTTAATAGAGAATTGTTGATACATTTTTCTTAATATACATTTTTAGAATTTTTTTTTTTTTATAAAAAATTTCACATAAATTTTTTTCTTTAAAGAAAATATTTCTCTAAGGAAAATTTTAAATAATTTTTCACTTTAAATAAATTTTGATTAATTTTTTCTCTAAAGAAAATTTTGATAAATATCTCTTTAAAGAAAATTTTTTAAAATTTTCTCTTTAAAGAAAATTTTCTCATTTAAAAAAATTTTTATAAATTTTTTCTTTTAAGAAAATTTTCGACAAATTTTCTCTTAATAGAGAATTGTTGATACATTTTTTCTTAATATGAATTTTAAGATAAATTTTGTTTTTATAGAAAATGTCACATAAATTTTTTCTTTATAGAAAATTTTTCTCTAAGGAAAATTTTAAATAATTTTTTCCTTAAATAAATTTTGATAAATCTTCTCTTAATTGAAAATTGCTGATACATGTTTCTTAATAGTAATTTATAGATAAATATTGTCTTTAAAGAAACTATCATATATATTTTTTTCTTTATAGAAAATTTCAAAAAAATTTTGTCTTAGAAAATTTCACAAAACTTCTCTTTAGAAAATTTTACATAAGTTTTCTCTATAAAGTTTTCTAATTTTATCTTTATCAGAAGATATATGTTCGATTTTTCTCTGAGTGTTTTTTTGTCTTAAAATACAATTTTAAATGTTTCCTACACAAATAAAATTCTTTGGGTAGGAAACCTTTTTAATAAATTTTTTAAAGCAAATTTTAAATGTTATTTGAAGAAAAAATGTTCTCTTAATATAAAATTTTTAGAAAAATAATTTTTTGTTGACTAAATTTTTTTTTAATTTTTAATAAATTTTCTTTCAATGTCAATTTTTTTTAAATAAAAATTTTCTTCTTTGCATAAAATATGTTTTGCTAAATTAACTTTTTAATTAACTTAAGTTATTAATTAAAAAAAAAAAATAATCAATAAAATTCGCTTTAAAAAGAATTTCATTAGTTTTTCTCTTTAACTTTTTTCTTGAATTTTAATTTCCTGATTAAAGTAATAAATTAATTTTATTTTTAAGTAAAATTTTATCTCTTTTTAGTAATTTTCCCCTTTCTGCTAAATTTTTTTTCATTAAGTAAAATGTTCTCTCTTTTTTAGAAAATTTTCTCATTAGGGAAAAATCACTTTTCCTTTTCTCTTTAAATTAAATCCTTTTTTAATTTTCAATTCATTTTTTTATATAATGTTTAGCAAATTTTCTCTTTATAGAAAATATTTATGTTTACAGAGAAATTATCACATATTTTCTCTTTATAGAAAATTTTTCAAAAAATTAGAAAAATATTTTTCGACAAATTATTTTTTTTAAAATTTTTAATAAATTTTCTTTCAATGTCCATTTTTTTTAAATAAAAATTTTCTTCTTTGTATAAAATATGTTTTGGTAAATTAACTTTTTAATTAACTTAAGTTATTAATTAAAAAAAAAAAATAATCAATAAAATTCGCTTTTAAAAGAATTTCATTAGTTTTTCTCTTTAACTTTTTTCTTGAATTTTAATTTCCTGATTAAAGTAATAAATTAATTTTATCTTTAAGTAAAAATTTATCTTTTTTGAGTAATATTCCCCTTTCTGGTATTTTTTTTTTTTCATTAAGTAAAATGTTCTCTTTTTTAGTAAATTTTCTCATTAGGGAAAATTTACTCTTCTTTTTCTCTTTAAATTAAATTTTCTTTTTAAAGAAATTTTACATTATTTTTTTTTATATACTGTTTAGCAAATTTCCTCTTTATAGAAAATTTTGACCTTTACAGAGAAATTATCAAACATTTTTTCTTTATAGAAAAATTTTCCAAAAAAAATTCTCTTGAAAAAATTAAAAAAAATATATATATTTTTTATATAGAAAATTTTCGATATTATTCATTTCATTTTATAAGAAATAAATCGATACTTTTTATTTTTATAGTTAATTTTTAATGATAATATAATTTTTGTAGTTTTTTTCTATAGAACATTTTCGCTGAAATTTTTCTTTATATTAAAATTTTTGGTAAATAATGGAATACCCTAAAATATTGTGCTTAATGTTTTATATGTATTACATGCACATTCCAATAGTACGAGTATTGCTTCAAATTTCAAAATTTATATGCGGCCAATTAGTAAAGGTCAGTGGCATTTAATACCATTGACAGTGTGTCGTATTAGGAAAAAAATATAAGAATAAATTATTTGAAAAAATCATTTTTAAGTGACATTTTTGCACAATATCTTTTACTAAAATACATAAAAATGGCTAAAATTATATTATAAAAAAATCATAATGTAAAACATATTCCTAAAGATAGATTCAGACTAGTCAAATATTTGACCATAATGAAATATTTTCTAATGGGAAAATATTTTCCCTATAATTTTAGGAAAACTTGTTTGTTGTTTAGATTCATATTAGGCAAAGATTTGTCCAAAATGACATAACCACCACATAAAGTATTTTTTAGTGTCAAAATATTTTTCTTATAATTTTACCAAAACTTTTTTGTGGCTTTTTTCTTAAAAAAAAAAAAAAAAACATTTGCAAGATCATACCACGGAAACATTTTTTCGTAGCATTAGTGTCGCGAAAATTTGGTCAAATATTTGACAAATGCGCAAATAGCTTGATTTACGTATCAAAGATTTCATAGTGGTCAATAATCCCCAGGGGTTTGAAGATAATTTTATATGTATATTTATTAAACATTTTTTTGTGTCCTATTTAACATTCCAAAAAATCTCTGAATCATACCACTGTTCCATAACATTTATTCTTATTAAAAGAACATTGCAGCCATTTTGTTGCTATTACTGTTGTATTACCAAAGTCATCATTTATAACAACAGAAATATACAGTAATTAGAACTGTCAATTGTAATAAGTTACTAAAAGTCAATACCAATTACCAGCAAAAGAAAATTAATTTTTAAATTCGTTTCATTGAAAGAAACAAAACTTAATCTTTTTTTTGTCCTAACTATGGCTGCAATAGAATTTGATAGATCAATGAGTATTTTTTATTAAAGGTTTATAAAGAAAATGGGTATTACTTTCAAGCATTTAAAATGAAATAAAGAATGTAATTATTAAAGGTATTTAAGTTAATAAGAAGTCACAATAATAAGTAAAGAATCAAAAATAAAAAAAAAAAAAATAAAGAAGGAGATTTACTGATAAAAGAAACATTGGAAGGGGTACACAACAAATTCCTCAGGGGTGGAGTAAAGGGGGCTCAGATTTAGGTAACTCTGATATCAAAAATTTTTATTCGCTTGCGAAATTGTTGTTTGTTTCCCATTCGATTTCAAATATTTTTATATACTGCTGTAGGTCTTCTTAAGACCTATAAAAATATGTCATATTATCTCCTATATTATGTGCTATTTGTCTCTTATAGTTTTTGAGTTATTTTCATTTAAATTTTTTAGCACCATTATTTTGCATGTTCTTGGTACAGTTTTTTATCTATTGAATAAAAAAATTGTAGTCGATATTTTTACCGAGTCCAAACGATTTTGAATTTGAAAATTGCAAAAAAGACGCATTTTTGTGTTTTTTGGCCGAAAAAGTATCTACACTCTTTTTTCTTTAAAATAAAATTTTCTTTAGCAAGATTAAATAATTTTGCTCTCTTCTGAAAGGTAACATCACAGCAATGTTGCCAGAGTCGATAGTTCATATTACACAACCAAAGCCTTTAAATCCATCTTTTTTCTTTAAAATAAAATTTTCTTTAGCAAAATTAAATAATTTTGCTCTCTTCTGAAAGGTAACATCACAGCAATGTTGCCAGAGTCGATAGTTCATATTACACAACTAAAGCCTTTAAATCCAAAATTAAAAAATTACACCAAAAATATAATCTTCTTAATAGTTAATTCATTTTAATTAAAAATTTAAAAAAAGCTCATTTCTGTGATCTCTAAAATATTACAGGTTTTAACCCCCTGATTGTTGTTAATTGCTTCTTATAAATTGATAAAAAAATTTGTTAATAAAAATTTTGTTTTAAGTTTGTTAACCCAGTAGTTTTTCTGAAAGCAGATTTAAAGATATTGCCGAAATGACCATTAATGCGTTTTGTATATACAAATTCGATTTTTCCCTTATCTTTAAAATAACATATTAATCTAATAATAACTGTAAAAAATTAGCATTAACCTCATAATTAGTTAGTTAGGCGATTTTAAAGTTATTGATGCGAAAAGGAAAAAACGGTCGGAATGGTTTAAAAGACAAAAAAAAAAAAATATATATATATTTAAAAATCTTCTTAATATTTTCCCTGCTTAAAAAATATATACATTCATGGGAGAGGTTAAAGTTCTTTTTTCAAAGCATTTTCTATAAATCATCGAAATCACAAGTTAAGCATTTTTTTATGATCCTGTTGCAATCTTGCCATAGAATTGGAGTAATTTTGTGTAAAAAATAAGCATGACTTTCATTAACAGTTAATATACTTATTTATGAAATGAATCTCTATCGAAATTACACAGAAATATTATTATTCGAAAATTATCCAAGGAATTTAAAATTGTCCCATTTTTGGATAATTACACAGAAATCGGCAACACTGTTTCACAGAGATGACTTTAAGATAAAAAACAAGCACAATAACTCAATTGGTCATGGTACTCTCCCGAATTCGACAAATTTTAATATTTTTAAGGCAAAGAAACACAGAGAGCATATTCAAATTTAAAAGTATTAACGTATTTTTTTAATATATTAATAATATAATATGAAATTTAAACTTCTTTATTACTGTGAAAGGGTTATATATATACAAATGTAGAATGGCACTCGGCTCTCAGGCTTTAATTGTGTAGAGACTTTTCGGAAATTCTATTTTATAAACAAAATCTTATGACATGATTAAAAATTTGCAATGCTCTATATCGTTTTTAAAGCAAATTACTTCATATCACTGGTGGGCACAAGGAGAGCATAATCAAATTTGAATGTATTAATGAATTTGTTTAATATATTAAATAATAAACAATAAAATTTTAACTTCTTTATTGTTGTGAATAAAGAAATTTAAATTTATTTTGAGCATTACTGACAAAAGCATAATGTATATGAAAGGCACTCGGCTCCTAGGCTCTATAGATGTCGATCATATATAGTATATTTTTATACCCTACACGACCAAACGTGGTTGGGGTATTATGTGTTTGACCCACCTTAAAGTATACCGTTCGACTTAGAATCACTTTTTGAGTCGATTTAACGATGTACCGTCCGGTCCGTTCTGGTTGGCTCGCTGACGGTGGCTGGCTGGCTGCTGCCATGTAAAGCCTTGTGCTTACATGGCACATATGACTTTTTTTTTGGCCACAAGCGCCGAGCCTATTGACTTTTAGTCATGATCGGACCCGGCCAATGTTTCTCCCGGAATACAGTTTTAACACTCAAACATACCTTAAAATTGGAAATAATGACCACCAATAAGTTTAAGTAAACCATAAATCTCATTGTGCCAAAATGTTCATTAAGATCCGGTCCATAATCTTACCATAGCTCCCATATTGAACCACTCTTTTCGAAAAATTCAACCTTGTAACGTTGCCATAAAATACAGTAAAAAATGTTAAATATTCGACACAATTAGAACATTTATGTAAGTATAAGTCATCCTGCAAAATTTCATTAAGATAGGTCCATAATTGACCATAGCTCCCATATAAGACCCAATTTCGGGAATCACCAAAAAGTACATAAATACATGTGAATCTTAGTATTAATGTAATATTCTGCAATATTATGTTTTTATTATCCACTTAATACAAGTATAAGTCCAGAATTGCCTCCTTCCCGAATTTTGGTCCACATAGGCAATAGTGTAGGGTATCATATGGTCGGTCTTGACCGACTATACCTTCTTCTCTCGTTTTATTATAAAATAATTTAATAAAATATTTCAAAGGCAATAAAGAGAGCATATTTAAATCTAAATTTATTAATGTATTTGCCTAATCTATTAAATAATGCAAAATGAAATTTATCTGAGGAATTGAAACTTCTTTCGGTTTCTACAGTAACCGATCATATCTAAAATATTCTTCAAATATTTTATAGTTAAGTGGAGACTTTCCAAATCATTTTGGGACTTTTTTAATATTATATAGATTTTTAATTGTTAAGGAAATGATAGACGATATATACATCAAACCTCCTTAGAAACTATTTATGTTCTCTATTTTTATTGTAAATACTTATTTTCAAGTTAATATATTTTCCATTGCCTTTTTGTAATTATTTTGTTAGTTTCAATTATTTTATTACAATTGAAACTTAATTAGTACCTTGTTACATAAAATCTTGTAACATTTAATTTACTGTTTTTTTTGTTGTTGTTTATATCAATGGATGAAATTAATGAAAAAGAAAACGTTAAAAGAAAGTCTAAAATTCATGCATTCATTCATTCATTCATTGTGCTTTTATTATATTGTCTAAAAAAGAATATCTTTTGTATGGAAAAGTAAATCCTTAACAAAACAAGTAATTGAAACTACAGCACCAAATGCAGGAAGTGTAATTAATGCATTTGGCCTTAAGGTATTTTTTGTTTGTAAAACTAAAAAGAAAAATATTAAAAAAAATCATTTAAAAGTAAAATAAATAGTTCAATGTTTCAAACATATAAAAGAGATTTTTGTAAAAAATTTGAAAAGAAAAAAGAATTTAGTTAATACGTAAAGTGTAAAAGAAAATGTTTCTTACAGATTATATTCATGCCTCTCTTAGGCATGAATATAATCTGTAAAAAGGAAATTAAAATATTGAAAATTTTGAAATTATTCCAGTCTCATATTCTTGCTAGAATACTTGATTCATATTTGTCTCTATTGCCTCAAACTACATCCAATATCGAATGGTATTCTTTATTAAATTTATTGTTAAATTATTAATTATTTTTAATCCACTTAAATATTTCAATACTTTCAATATTACAAACATATGCTTTCTTCTCATCAATCCTTTACAAACACATGATGCCTGTCAACAAATAGTATAAGTAAATAAATTAATAAATTTTTTTCATTAAATCTTTTAATTCAATAAATACAAATTTTATATTCATGTCTCTGCATACATTTATAATACGTACACATATACA
The DNA here is from genome assembly GCA_001735545.1 of Phormia regina. Classification (NCBI taxonomy): domain Eukaryota; kingdom Metazoa; phylum Arthropoda; class Insecta; order Diptera; family Calliphoridae; genus Phormia; species Phormia regina. The sequence goes on from MINK01182079.1 coordinate 16,294, forward strand.
TATACATGTACAAAGTCGTATACTTACATACACAATCATCTTAATATTTATACTTTTTTTGGCAATCATACAATTATCATTGTTGTTTTTTTTAGCTTGAGACATTTATGTAAATATTTTATAGATCCATGTATTTGTAATGTCTGTATACGAATTTATTTATATACATACAAATTATGTATGTATTGTTCTATGTATGTATATTTGTTGTAAATATTTATTTATTTTAATGTCTTTTTCCTGCTAATTTTTTTTTGTTGTTATTATTTTTACTCTTTAAATCCAGTCTTTTTGTCTTTTGTCGAGATTACAAATATTAAAACTAAAAATTGAAAAAATAAACAATTGTTACAAGCAGAGTGTATGAAAGAAATGTAAATAAAATTAAATATTTACAAATAAATATTGTAACTTCTGTAACAGTGTGTACATATATTATGTAAAAGTTTGAATATTTGCATTTAATTTCAGAGTTAGAAAGGAATTAAATCATATTAATTTGTAAATAATAATAACTTTTAGGAGATAAAATATGATAAGATAGAATAATTTAAACGATTTTCTAAAGAGAAAATATATCAAGATTTGATATATTTTTTAAAGAAAATTTTATAAATTTTCTAAAGAGAAAAATTGTAAAAAAAAAAAAAAAAATTTACGGATCCTCTAAAGAAAAAATATGTGAAATTTCTAAAGATGAAATATGTGAAAATTTGCCAAGTTTTCTAAAGAAGAAATAAGAGAAAAAAATATGTCATTATTTTATAAATTTTCTAAAGAGAAAATATGTTACAATTTCACAAATTTTCTAAATAGAAAATATGTGAAAATTCCATAAATTTTCTAAAGAGAAAATATGTGATAAAATATTCCATAAATTTTTTAGAGAAAATATGTCAAAAATTGATAAATTTTCTACGGAGTAAAAATGAAATTTTTTAGATTTTCTAAAGAAAAAATATATAAAAATCTAATAAATTTTCTAAAGAGAGAGAAAGAGAAAATATGTCAAAATTTTACAAATTTTCTAAAGAGAAAATATATACAAATTTTGGCCATTTTTTAAAGAGAAAATATGTTAAAATTTTAAACATAAAATATGTGAAAAGTTGATAATTTTTTTAAAGAAAAATATGTTAAAATTTGATTAATTTTCTACGGAGAAAATATGACAAAATTCTTCAGATTTTCTAAGAAAAAATAAATAAAAATCTAATGAATTTTTTAAAGAGAGATAGAGATAATATGTCAAAATTTTACTAATTTTCTAAAGAGAAAATATATAAAAATTTGGCCATTTTTTAAAAGAGAAAATATGTTAAAATTTTAGACAGAAA
>MINK01182112.1:0-15315 GCA_001735545.1 Phormia regina
AGATAGATAGATAGATAGATAGATAGATAGATAGATAGATAGATAGAGAGATAAATAGAGTTAGGGAGATAGACATCGATCCTTTTTTACGGGTCCCTTATGGGAACGTTTACTAAGATGTGCCTAAAAAAAAAAACATGATGTCCATCTTTAGGAGAAGTTTCCTACGTGTCTGCAGTAGATTGCGTATCATATCCCTGGAGGCATTATGCATAGTAGCGGGAATATTTCCAATAGATCTAGCGGCTAGAGAATTATACGATTAAAAGAACAGAAACACCGAGTCAATGTATACATCAATCATACAGTCAAAAAGAAGACTTTCCACGAATTTTTGGCAGAGAAGATGGAATAACATTACAGTAAGGCGATGGACATATAGATAGATTCCAAAAATAAAACGATGTATTAACCGCAATCACGGACAGCTGAACTACCATCAAAGCGCGTGATGTTCATATGTCAAAAATTCGCAGAGGAGGGAAAAGGATTTGAGATGCAGTTGGAACGCCCAGTGCCTGAAATAAGCAGAAATTAGTTTCGATACCAAAACCCAATTTGCTTATTGAATACGATTGGAAAGGTTTTGGAAAAGGTGATTTACAACAGGTTATTAGTATCACTAGAGAGAGCAAACGGACTCTCAGAAAGCCAATTGAAAGACTCAACTTTAAGGATCATATGAGATACGCATGAAAAAGAGCAGGAACGATATGTAATGCCTTCAGTACACGTATGCCAAACGTTGGAGGACCGAAACAAGGTCGAAGGATACTTATTTGCAGACTAAGGACGTCGGTATTGCTATATAGAGCACCAATATGGGCAAGATTTATTAGAGGTACATCTAAAAAAAATGTGTTGTCACTATTTCGACAATCTTGTCTTAGAGTTTGTTTTGGCTACAGAACAATATCTCTGGAAGCAATAAGTGTAATTGCAGGAATAAATCCTCTAGAAGTAAGTTGATGAAGCAAAATTGCCCTATTCGTGAATTGGCAACGGAGATGGAAAAGCTGACAAAAACGACGATGGATGATTCTGGTCATAAGAAAATGGAAACACAGATAGGTAAACTATTACCTCACTCATGATGACTCTCAAATTGCCCAACATGCTTATATACAGAGGATATAGAACATGTAGTCTTCAAAGGAACACATTCATCATATGAATAAAAGCATTTATAGAAATAATTAAAAACGAAATAATGCTGTAGCTGAATAAAGGAAAGTGCAAATGCTGGCCTGGGTTGAAATGTCAACAGAAAGCAAATTTTTTATATATTTATTTAATATATTAAATGGTTGACGACAATATGCATGACGATGTCATTCAGGTTGTCATTGATGACTTAGGTGCTCTTTATACGAAAATGTCACCGACGCTAATTCCGAGCTATTGTATAGGTGTCATCGAAAATTTTATCAAATCTTTAAGATTTCGTCAATATTTTTTGCCTGACTCGGCCTATTAGATTGCGGTCACATTTCTTAATTCTTATAAAAAACACAAATTGTTGTTTTCATGAAATTAAATATTCATGCAATTAATTCACAAATTTAATCAATTTAATATTAAGGCAAAATTCTTGCATAAAATTTCAAAAATCCTACTCACAAATTTTCCGTTTTTAAATCAGCAATTTATACTGTTAATCTAATTAAACTTACTTATGGTCATTTAATATACATTTCCTAAAGCTGTATCACAAAAACATTCTAATAATTAAATGAGATTTTATGCAATCTTTTCATTAAGTTTTATTCAAGAGAAAAGAAACCAAACAATTGTAAATTGAAAATATGAATTTTCAACAATAATATATTTAAATATGCTAAATATTACCATGATAATAAGGAATAATAGAGATTAAAGTTTTTTGCTAACATAGCAAGAAAAAAAAAGAGAACAATATTTGCAAAGCTATGCGTTTGTGTATGTATTTGTGATTTGTGTTAAGTTTTCAACAGACCAAAGATTGCATTGTAATCTATAGAAAAGTAGCTGCAGGCATTGTAATTATATTTCTATCAAATGTCCTTAATCGCTTGCCAAGTGACTGTTTTAGCAGAAAATTTTTATAGGCTAAAAGAGAAAAGTGTCAGCCTAAGGCTATGATGTTAATGATTATGGATTTAAAAGTTTGTTAATGTTACTTTTATATTGAGGTTGGAGTTTTGTAATTAAAGCCTTACGTTCATGTAAAGTAATAGTTATGTTTTATTATTAGGTGTGCAAAAATAAAATTATGAAAAATATTACTAAATATTAAGAAAATATTAAGTATACGTAGTGATTAAGTTTTTTATGCGTAAAGGATCGTATAAGTAATATTAATTTATTAGCAATTTAATTTTTATGAAATTTTTAAAATAAAATATGGCATCAGATGTAAAAATGACCTTTTCTAATTTCATCATAGTGCACCTCTGAAATTCTGCACCACCAAATATGTTCATAAATACCTTTACCAAATCCATTATGTATAACAACAGAAAAATACACTTCTGTTAACAACCATTATCTCTGTTTGTTTATGCCACACTTATTACATGATTATCCATAAACTTACGCTTCATTACATAATATGTACTATGACATAAAACCACCTAACTCCCTTCATATACCTCTTAGCTACATATTATCATTATCACCATTTCAAGCCTTAACATATTTTCATGTAGTTTTTTTATCTCTTCTTTAACGCTATTTTTGTTTTTTCCCCATTATTTTTCGTTTTTTTTTCTGTTGCAGGTAGAAAATCGTGCATTACGTTTACGTGAAGCCATGCAACAATATCAAGATGAGGTTATACCCTCTTCACCGACAGCCTTGAAACAACATCAACAACAACAGCAACTACATCCACAACAGTTACAATCATTACAGCAGGAACCACAACATCCCTATGCAGTTTCACAAAACTCAAATCGATTGCATACCAACATTTTTATTGAAGGTAGCGTTGATCCTGGAGGATTTAAACCACGTGTTGGCAGTTTGGGTTTAAATGCATTGTCACCTCAAGAGGAAACATCGCATCATGTTATCAGCACAAGTGGTTTAGCAGTGGCAACTAATGGTTTGGGTGGTAGTGCGAGTGCTGCTGGTGGTGGTGCTGGTATTGGTGAATGGGAATATTTCGATGAGGCTGGTTATATAAGAGGTGGTGCATTGCGAACGGGCGAAGATCCCTATATAAGAAATCGTTTCAATCAGGAAGCCAGTGATGCATTGCCTAGTAATCGTGAAATACCTGATACAAGGCATCCAATGTAAGTATTTTGCAAGGGAAAATGTAATTTTAATGTTTATTGTTTAGGTGAGCTGGGGTAAAGTTATTGCTGTTAGTTATTTCATATTTAATTTTCTTGATATTCATATGAAGGGAAATAATGCAAATGGCAAAAATACAAAATTAAATTATTGCAAAAATATTTAAGAGAATATAAAGCTTAAAGGTGAGCATAAGTACTTCATTTAACTTATGTTTAATTATGTACGGAAATATATAAGAAAATATATTAAAATATTTTCAAATGAATACAAATTTATCTTCTAATAACTTCTTAAATATAACTAGTAGATCTTTAGTTGTTGCTGCATATTAAAGATAAATTTATTACCTTTATAACGATATGTATATAGTTTTTTATATCAAAAGTTCAAAGGTCAAAGTTGGAGTTACGAAAATTAAAATTATTATATCTCTAAAACTGGTATTTTTTCACATTAAATTTATTATTTTTTTTTGAACCATAATTTTTTTCCATGCTTTTAAATGAATTCTTAATATAAGTTCATGTAAAATAAATCCAAGGACAGTTGGGTTAATAGTCTCCCCGCTAGCCTTATCAAAATTTCGTTAATTTTAATTTTTTTAGGTTTTTTCAGCTCAAGTTGATATTAAAGAAAAAAATAGATTGAAAAAATTTTTGAATAATCCACGTCTCTTATAACGATAGGGTGACCATTTTAAAGCAAGTTTTCTCCGAACAATAATTTTGGGTATCAATACAATTTTTTTTTTATCAATTTAAGGAAAAAACTGGCTTTGAATATTTTATTATTAATATATAATAATTTTTAAAGTAATAACCTTTCCAACGATACCAAATACTTGCTAAAATACTTTACGCAATCGTTTAAAAAATAACTGAAACTTTCCCCCCTTCAGCAAAATTTGCACATTTTCCTTCATTTTTATGGTAAATGTGTGCTGCAGCATTTCACATACGGGTGCGGGATCAATAAGTCCGTGTCTTTTTTAATGAAACACAAGCAAAACAAATATTTATTTTTCAACATAATCTTCTTTTAATTCAATACACTTAGTCAAACGTTCCTCCAGTTTTTGTATCCCTTCCAAATATGATTTCTCGAGGCCCTTGGTTAATAATTTCATCGTTAGAGCTGAATCTCTTCCACCACCGGAAATAGGAAGTAGTCGCTAGAGGCTACGGAGAATATGGTTGATTAGGTACCAATTCGTATCCTAATTCATAGTATTACCATTGATACTGCAGCTGTGTGCACCCGATCATTATCTTGATTAAAAAGGTACTTTTTGGATGTTTCCTCCACAATTACAACTCCAAAGTTGTCACACGTTTACATTTATGGTTAATTGAGAGCAAACGCGGCACCTATCTTGCAAACAGCTTTCTTAAACCCAGCTGATTATTTAAATTCGAAACCACACTGGCATATTGTGCTAACACAATGAAAACTAATTTTTTATCATTGAAATCGATAGCGTAGAGCCCCCATAGATGGGAACAGTGTTACATTTCATATAACTATGTGGGAAGTTCGAAAAGTTAAGGACTTATTGATCCGCCCTCGTAGATAAGTAGATAAGCAGTTTCAACGTATTCTCCTAAATAACGGATAAATATATTTCAATGAAATTTCACACTGTTTGCTGTTTGCTAAGGTATTTTCCATTTTTGTAGAAAATTATAAGGACTATCTCTTTTGGCGATTTTTTAAAAAATTTAATAAAAATTAAAGTGACCAACTTTGGAGGTCCACCTCCCTTCTCCCAGTCCAGCTACGAACCTGACCTCCTCCAAATCAATTGCCATAATNCTCAGNATTGCTCATATGAAATTTCNTTCAAATACATCCAGCAGTTCTAAAGTTACATNATTATTTCCAAAAAAAAAATCCCCTTTTGGNNTCACTGTGTGTCGTTAACAAAGCGCCTGTTAAAGAGACATCATATTTCATACTTAATGTTNCTNCTACATCCTTCAAATTAAAAAATTATCATTTCTAAATATTAAAAATNTAAAAATNCTCTAANTTANTTTTATCTTATTTTTAGGTGCCGTAACAAAAGCTATCGCAAAGACTTACCAGAGACCAGTGTAATTATAACATTCCACAATGAAGCTCGTTCAACGCTGTTGCGTACCATAGTCAGGTAAATATAAATCAACAACAAATGGCACAGCTTTTCGATAACAATATTGTTGCTACTGCTACCGCTGCTGTTGTAATAAATCTATTTAAAAATGATTTATTATCATTTATTTATTTATGTACCATTTTTACAATCTTTACAGTGTCCTTAATCGCAGTCCAGAACATTTAATACGTGAAATTATCTTGGTCGATGATTTCAGTGATCATCGTAAGTACCCAGCAATAATAATAATAAATATGTGAAAAGATTTTAATAATTCATTTCTTAACGTTACATTTAATATTGTTGTCATTTTGCCAACTCATTACTCATACTGAGATATTAATTTTTTATTTTATCTTCTTTAACACTTTACAGCTGAGGATGGCCAAGAGTTGGCTAAAATCGATAAAGTGCGTATAATACGCAACGATAAACGTGAAGGTTTAGTAAGGTCACGTGTACGTGGTGCTGATGCTGCTGTTGCTGGTGTCCTTACATTCCTTGACAGTCATGTTGAGTGTAATGAACAGTGGCTGGAACCATTATTGGAACGTGTACGTGAAGATCCCACTCGTGTGGTATGTCCTGTTATCGATGTCATTAGTATGGATAATTTTCAATATATAGGAGCATCAGCTGATTTGCGTGGTGGTTTCGATTGGAATTTGATTTTCAAATGGGAATATTTAAGTCCTGCTGAGCGTACAGCACGTCAACATGATCCCACTACTGCCATACGTACACCAATGATAGCGGGTGGTCTATTTGTTATCGATAAGGCCTACTTTAATAAATTGGGTAAATACGATATGAAAATGGACGTTTGGGGTGGTGAAAATTTAGAGATTTCATTTCGTGTTTGGCAATGTGGTGGAAGTTTGGAAATTATTCCTTGTAGTAGAGTGGGTCATGTATTTCGTAAACGTCATCCGTATACATTTCCGGGTGGTAGTGGTAATGTGTTTGCACGCAATACTCGTCGTGCAGCAGAAGTATGGATGGATGATTACAAACAATACTATTATGCCGCAGTGCCGTTGGCCAAGAATATAGCATTTGGAAAGTAAGTACTATAATACAAACATACATTTACACACATACATACATAGAATTAGTATTATAACACTAATATACTTGTACTGGACTGCTCAACTATAGAAACGGATACTGTAGAACTTAGCAAACAATTACTGACAGTAGTATCACTTGAATGTTTGTTTTTCTTTATATGAGTAAGTCTGTGTGCATGTAAGTGTGTGTATGTGTTTGAACAAGTGATTGTAATGATAAAGAGTGTGGTTTATACTTAGTATATGTCTATTTATTGGTCTATGTTTTATAGAGTGTATAAGGGTATTTATTTGTATGATTGAGTGTGTATGTAGTTGATATTTGTTTTTTAAGTTTATTTGTGTAAGTAACTGATGTAGGGATAATTTAACATTATCCTTTTATTTGTCCAGTTTGTTTTTTATATCCATTTGTCTGATTTGAAATTTTATACGAACGTATAAATAAAACTAGATACTTTTATTGCCGACAATTAGATTTCGGATAATGTAAAATGAAAATAAGTATTTGGAATAATTTGAATATTTTAGTTATATAAGGGAGAAAGATTACTAAGTATTTACTACATAAATATGTGGTCCAAACATTTATCTCTAAAACAATGAGATCTTTTCCTTTTTAATAATAAACGCTGTTTTTTAGTCAGGAATGGTACCTTTAGTATGAAGAAACTTTTAAGAATTAAACTTTAAATAAATCTATGTTAGAAAAACGTATCATTGATTTGAACTTCGAGGAAAAATTATTAAATTTCCAAACGTAAATAATGTCCAAGGTTCTTCAAAGTTTTATCCAGGTATCGTAACCGTCATGACTTTTATTATAAACGTTAAATAATAAGTTACTTTTTATTTTATTTTTTTAAGCATAAATAAAAGTTATTTTTTAATTTTTATAGCAAAATTAAATCTCCAAAATATTAAGTTAAAAAAAGATAAAAAGAAAAATACAAGGATGAAAAAATTAAATTGAATAATAACAATAATCATTTGTAAAGACTTAAAAGCTTAAAAATCTAATTCCCCAGAAAAATTTTTAGAACATGTTCTAAAATCATTAGTTCTAGAACTAGTGTAAACCGAACAACTTCAGATACTTTTACCCAGCAAAAACTTGGCTTCTAATTTTAAAAGCAACAGCTTACTGTATGCATTTCATTGTAGCCTTATTCGCCACTCACAGCATTACCTAATAGTACTTCAATAACTGGTTTTTAGTAAATATGAAAGTCAGTTGTCTAAAGCGCCTAAAAAAATATATGTACATAAATTTATTGAAGGTTTAACTCCCAATTAAGACAAACGTTATTTTGTTTCCCTTTATGAAAACCACTTTTTGCCACATAAAAATGTAAGTCGACTATGATGTAACTAGTAAGACGGCAGACTATAACAACGTGAACAGCATTGGGATACATGGTTCAAATTCAACGAGACAAAGGTTTTTTCTTTTGTGCGTAAAAAATCAGCATCTTAAAAAGTTGTTTTCGGTACCAAAAGAAAAAACCTGGTGAATTTAGGACAATCGGCGAAAGGAAATTCATCAGTTATAGCACCAAAAGGAAGAGTGTTTTCATATTGGTTTTCGGTTACAAGACACGTTATTTAGTGGGAAGTTTTTGCTGGGTATACCACAGAACTAGTGGTATCGAATATACCATTTCTGACACCAAGAAGTAGAACGTATTTGGGGTCTTAAAATTCGTTTTAAAATATGTTTTAGAACTAGTTTTGTATAACTTCTAGCATCACATCTGAGAACTTAATAATGGTTTTCGAATGACTTCTAGAGATTTTTAAAAATTTGTATAAAAAATTTCACATATTTCGAAATTAAAAAAGTACCCAGTAAAAAATGTATTAGTTCTTCAACTAGTTGCAGAACGGTAGGACCAATGATTTTTATGAAATTGTTACCTGCAGAACTAGTTCTCTAGGAGTGTTAGTTAGCCAGCACCCATTCTATGTAATGGTTCTAGAACAAGTTCTTTAATCAATGATTTTTGTTCGAAATTGTCACTTTCAGAACTAGTGCTATAGAAACGATAGGGAACGGTTTTAGAACCTAAAGGCCACCTTTAAATTGAATTAAATTTTGTAAGAACTCCTTTCTTTTTTTTTTTTGAATTTTCTATATTTTTTATTGAAGTTTTTTTTTTTTTTAATTTTAGGAAGTCACTGTAGAATTACTCATTCTGGATTAGTTCCTAAGCAATAGTTCTCTAAAAAATTTCTTAAAACCAATTTAGAATCACAATCAGGTTCTGCTCCACTAGTATTAGAATATGTTGTGATACCATTAGTTCTGAGGATGCCATAAAATAATCTGAAGTAGTTTCGATTTCACTAGTTCTAGAACTAATAATTCTAGAAATTGTTCTAATGCCATCCCCGATCGCTTCTGTAACACTAGTTGTGAATGTAACAATTTTGAACAAAAATCATAGATGAAAAAATTACTTCTAGAATTGTTCCATAGAATAGTTACAGGCTAACTAACACTTTCACAGAACTAGTTCTGGAACATTGAGCATAAAAATTTGAGAATATCCAACCTGTGACTATTTGTAGTTTTACATTTTTACACTTAAACAAATATAAAATGATCTAATTCCAATTATATTTGATAATATTATTTCTATTTATATAAAACTTATTTGTAGGGTTTATCAAATCGACTTTTGAATAATCGAATAATAGATTTGTTGTTGAAAAAAGTGTAAAAATCGAAATCGACTTCTTGGTTTCAAAATTGCAGAAGCAACGAATTTCTTATTGTCAGTTAAATGAAAAGCCGAACAAAGTCGAAAAAATCAAAATATCAGAAAAAGTCGAATAAAAATCGATAACTCGGAAAAAGTCGAGAATATTTAAAAAAATCGATAAGTTGGAAAAATCGAAAGTTGTCAGAAAAGGTCGAAAATAGTCGGAAAAAAAAATCGAAAAGTAGGAAAAAATTAAAAGGTCGAAAATATTAAAAAAATCGATAAATCAAATACAGTTGAAGAAACTGAAAAGTTGAAAAAATCGGAAAAAATCTAAAAGTCAGAAAAAGTCGAAAATAGTCGATAAAAGGCGAAAAGAAATAAAAGTCGGAAATAAACCGAAAATTGTCGGAAAAGTAAAAATTTTGATTAATCCAAAATTAAAAAAGTTGAAAAATCGACTATTTAAGAATTGGGAAATTCGAAAACCCGATTATTCCAATATAAAAAAAAATCGATTGTCTTGTTAGTTAGATGAAAAGCGGAAAAAAAATCAAAAAGTATGAAGAAGTCGAAAAAATTAATAAGTCGGAAATAGTCGGAAAAAATCGAAAAGTAGGGAAAAATTTAAAGGACAGAAAAAGTCTTAAATAGTTCATCAAAAATCAAAACGTCAAAAATAGTCGGAAAAATTGAAAAGTCGACAAAATCGGAAAAACCGAAAAGTCGGAAAAAAATCTAAAAGTCTGAAAAAGACGAAAATAGTCGAAGAAATCGGAAAGTTGGAAAAAGTCGAAAATACTGGATAAAAGTCGAAAAAAATTAAAAAATAAATCGAAAATAGTCGAAAAAGCCAAAATGTCAATTAATGCAAAATTAAAAAATTTATGAATTGAGAAAGTCGAAAACCAATTTTTCAAAGTCAAAAAAAGTCCATAAGTAGAAATTTTGTTCTAAGTATAAAACTCTACTTATTGATGTCTAATATCAACATGATACTAACATTCGTATGGTCTTTATGCACATTAAAGTGATATTATAAAGAAGGGGTTAAATGGGATCTATGACCAATTAAGTTCAGAACGTCATAAAATATTGATACTTCACCAAATTTCATAAATTTTTGGTCATATTTGTATAGGGGCTAAGTGAAATAATGAATCGATCAGTACCATTTTCAGTAGGCTTCGTTCTTGTAATATACGTACCAAATTCATTATAGAATTTCAAACCTGGAAAGATATTATTGGTAAAATATTTTAAGTTCAAATTTAATTACGAAATTGCTTATATTAATTGATTTTAATTGATTTTGCTCCAATCACCAAAATGATAATATTAATAACAACAATGATTGATTGTATTATTACTGCTTTTTCTTTAATAGACATAATGAGCAGAATTTGATTGAAAATTGATTTAAATTTAATTTATTTCTATATTTTTAAAAGCAAATTTATAGTTGCTCTTAATATTTTTTTAAAAGCTGCCAATTTATTTACCAAATATTTGTAAACCAATTAAAAAGTTAATTAAATTCCAATACAGAATTAATTAATAATTTTAATAAAAGATAATTAGAAATATCTTTTTTCTAGGCGGTTAAAGCTAAATTTCTTTTAAAATTAACAAAAAAATTATTGTCTATATTTTTCATTAAGTAAATATTTTAATCTCTAAAATCTTACTTTTAAACAAAATATTTTACTAAGCTTATGAATTGCTATAGCAAAGAAAAGCAGCTGTACCAAAAAAAGAAATATAATTCCAGGAAAATTAGAGATAAGACTTTTTAATATTATGTTCTAAAATTTCAAACCCTGGAAGCAAATATAAGGACATGAAGATGTCTTAGTAATTAATGTGTCCTTCAAGTAAGTATTTTTTTNTTTTTTTTGGAAAANATTTTTTTTTTTTAATTATGTGAGAATAGAGTGGGTGATTGAAATAAATTTAACTCTTTTAAAATGATAAATGAGGTATAGGTTTAAATACATATATCTTTGTTATTCGATTGTCTGCAAAAGTATGTTTTTGTTCTTGTATGATTTTTTTCTCTTTATTTTATGTGACTTAGATTTAGTACATTGTTTTGGGTTTCTGTAGAATATGTATCCATTTAAACCTCTTCATTTATCTTATGTTTTCTCCAAACACAAATACAAACACAGACTCATTTTTCATTTGTATTTATATTTGTGGATAACAATGTTGTTTCTAGCTACACCTTAATAGTACAAGTATCTTGTGTAAATAATATTTTTTATTTTTTTTATTTGTTCCCCAAAAATATATAAATTTCTCATTATTTTTGTTTTTCTTCCATTTTTATTAATTTTGTATTTAGTATCGATGACCGTTTAGCCCTTAAGGAGAAATTACAATGCAAACCATTTAAATGGTATTTAGAACATGTTTATCCAGATTTACAAGTACCTGATTCATATGAATTTGGTCAATTTCGTCAAGGTGATTTCTGTTTGGATACCATGGGAAATTTGGCGGATGGTACTGTTGGTAAGTTGTTGTTTTTTGCATATTTTTCATTTCAATTCATCTCTAGTTTTTTTAATTTATGTTGCTCTTTAGCAACAAAACGTTTATACAAATGGAATTGATAAATTTCAAAAAATACATTTTCTTCAAGTGTTGTTTAAATGCTTGTTGTTGTATATTTACAAAACAAATAATGTTTACTCACTCACTCATTCATTCATTTAGTTTTTCATTTATTCACTCATTCATTACGATGTATCTCGATTTTGGCAGTGAAAATGAATTGTTTTGTTTTCGTTGATGTTCTCTATGTTTTTATTTTGAATAATGAAATTGTTGAATAATTCATGAGAGTCTACAGCTAAAGGAAACAACATATTGTTTTTATCACACTCTTTTAGAGAATGCAGGATAAGAATAGAGGAGATTAGTGGAAAAATTAGTAAGAGAAATGGAGTGTTTAATCGATTTAATTTTAAAGAGGGAACGTTGTAGAGGATAAGCTAACAAGAGATTGACAACACTGAGTTGTCAGCAAAATTATTTTTATTATTCCAAATGAGTTCCTTATTTATTGTTGTTGTTGGTATTTTCTTTATATTTTCATTATTTTGGTAAACAAGTAGTGATGATAATAATGAAGAGAGAAAAAGAAAAATGAAAACAAATACATACACATAAATATAAATAAAAATGTGGGTGGTCTTAAATTTAAATATCCTTTAAGTACATTGGCTTTTTATATCGCTGTATTTTAGAAATTTCCATATAAAACATTAAATTAGAAAAAAGCAAGGAAATAATAATACTTATTACTAAAATCAAAAATTTAAAGAAGATTTAGGAAATGTTTTAAAAAACGTTACTAGGGTTTATAGAATAAACTAAAGTTATCGATAAAACACCCAAAGAAAATCCTCTTTATACCATTTAAGTTATCGAAAGTTTTTTTAAAATAAAGTTATCTATAAATTTCCCTCAAAAAATTAATGTTATCGATAAATTTTCTCCAGAAAATTATAACTATTGATAAGTTTTCTATAGAAAGCTAATGTTATCGATAAATTTTCTATAGAAAATTACTGGTATCGATAAATTTTCTATAGAAAATTACTGTTATCTGATAAATTTCGATAGAAATTATTGTTATCGATAAATTTTTCTATAAAAATTATTATTACGATACAAACTCTATAAAAAATTACTGTTATCGATAAATTCTATAGAAAATTACTGTTATCGATAAATTTATAAAAAAAATTACTGTTATCGATAAATTTTCTATAGAAATTATGTTATCATAAATTTTCTAGTAAGAAAATTATGTTATCGAAATATTTCTTAGGAAAATTACTGTATCGATAATTTTATAGAAAATACTGTTATCGATTAATTTCGAAGAAATACTGTTCATCGATAAATCTTTCTATAGAAATACTGTTACGATAAATTTTCATAGAAATACTGTTATCGACTAACATTTTCTATAGCAAATATTACTGGTTATCGTAAATTTTCTATAGAAAATGACGTATCGAAATTTCTATAGAAACATACTGTTATCATAAATTTTCATAGAAATTACTGTTATCGATCAATTTCTATAGAACATTTACTATATCGATAAATTTTTCGATAGAAAATACTATCTATCGATAGTGTCTATAGAAAATATATGTATCGGATAAATTTTTTATAGAAAATGTTTGTTATCGATAAATTTCTATAGAAATAAATTTTGCGATAAATTTTATAGAATAATGTTGTTATACGATTAAATTTTCATAGAAATGTTTGTTATCGATAAATTTCTATAAAATGTTTTTATTCGATAAATTTCTAAAAATTGCTTGTATCATAAAATTTTCTTATAGAAAAAATGCTTTTATCGAAAATTTTCATATAGAAAATGTTTTTGTTATCGATAAATATTTCTATAAAAATGTTGTTATCATAGAATTTTCTATCGGAAAATGTTGTTATCGATAAATCTTCTAATGAAAATTACGTAATTTATCGATAAATTGTCCTATAGAAAATTAAGATATCGATCAAATTTTTCATAGAACATTACTATTACGACACTTTTCTATAGAAAATTTAAATATCGATAAATTTCTATAGAAAAATTTAAATTATCGATAAATTTTCTATAGAAAAATTTAATTATCGATAAATTTTAATATAAAAATTTAAACTCATCGCATAAATTTTATATAGAAAACTATAGTATCGATAAATTTTATATAGAAACTATTATTATCGTTAAATTTTTTAGCACTCAAATATATAATCGTTATTCGAAGTAAATATATTTTATCGTAATTTTGTACCGGAAAATATTTGTTAGATGATTGATTTGTATAGAAACAATTATTGTCGATATTGTTATTGATTTTTTTTTTATTTTTGTCCAATTCCTTCCAGTTCAATTGTAATGTAGTGCAAACAAATATTAAAAAATGTTCATTTTAAGTAAAGTCAATCCTTATACGATAATGTCCGGAACCTTATAAACAGACTATTGTATTTCCTTATTTTAAAAATGAATGTCAAAAGATAAAGCCATCAATCACGTTATACCACACAGTGATGATAAAAGAAATTTGACTTAAAAAAGAACAAAAAAAAAAAATAATAGTNNAATATTGCGCAGCTTTTTTATATTTCTGAAAACTATTAGAAAAACTATATTGTAAAGGAAAAAAAGTTTTAAAATTGAATTTAATTTAAAGCCATACAAAAAAATGTTATTTAAATAGTCTTTGTATGTTTTAATAAATTCAATCAAAATGGGAGGGACCCTTCTTTCCCTTTTCATTTCTGATAAAATCTTAAATTTCCTGAAAAATCATCATATCAGAATAGTTTATATTTATTTTGTATTCTCTTCTTACATTTTAATTTCCGTTCCTTTACTTAATAAACGCATTTATGCGTTGTATGCATGAATGATTTCTGAAGTCTTTCGTTTGAATTTTCTTTTTAATATTTTTTTTTATTTTTTTTTTTTTATAAAAATTCCTTTCATCGTTAAATGTATGTATTTATTAATCCTTTTGATAAAAATACATGAAGCTATTTAAAGTTGCAAACTACATGCAATACAAATACAGATGTACAATTAATACAGACTCTCACACATACAAAGTCTCGTTTATATGTGTGGCATAATAGTAGAGAGTTGGTTGCAGGATACAAATCAATTTATACAAATTGATTTACATTCATTCATTTATTTCCAGCAAATTTTTGCCATGTTTGTATAAAGCGAAATTCTATAAAGTAGAATATGGCTGAAAAAAAATATATATAAATGCTTGAATATAGCAGACAGATATTTGAAGGAGTGAAAATATTGATAGGAGAGAAATGAGAGAATTATGAAGTGTTACCGCAGTTCTGTCGAAAAATCTTGTTATCGATACTTTTTGTGAGAATCATTTATCGATAATAATAATAATAATAATTTTCTATAGAAAACTTATAGATAATAATAATTTTCTATAGAAAATTTATCGATAATAATTTTCTATAGAAAATTTATCGATAATAATTTTCTATAGAAAATTTATCGATAATAATTTTCTATAGAAAATTTATCGATAATAATAATTTTTTATAAAAA
>MINK01182149.1:0-14746 GCA_001735545.1 Phormia regina
CTCTACCTGCTTCAATAAAGTATAGTATTTGAATTTAGTGCATATTTAATTTTTTACTTAAAATTTTCATTATTCAACGAAACGAAATTAGCCATTATGCCTAATGAAATACTAGACTTCAGTCCCCACTCCCACGTTTTATCAAAAATCCCTTTTTGGTTTTTAGTAGTAAAGGACAAATGATGATTCCAAGTGAAAAATCTGAAACTATGTACATTTTATAGCCCTTACATCACTGTTAGTACCGAAACACAATTTACTAGTAAATATTTTGAGAAAATCTGCTCAAACATATTTTATTTTTACAACGGTTTTTCAAAAATTCTTATTTTTACTTTTGGTTGATGCTCCCGTTGTTGCAAAATAATAGTGGAAGGCCAATATACGCGACAGGCGTCGACAAGCAGCAATCAGTTAATCATGTCTACACATAGACTAACAAAGAGTGTCAAATTTAAGAATAGCCATTTTGTTTTTATATTATATTACATCTTAAACAAGGATTCGTATTCTAATAAATCTTATAAAATTTTATTATTTTCACTCAGTCACGAGTAAACATATACTTTTGATTTAAGGAATTTTAAATTTTAATGAAATTCTTTTTTAAATGAAAAATTACCATTAAAAAAACATTGTTTTAAAGTTATTTTTAAAATTACACATGCACACACAAACAAACTTTTGTATGCGTGTATTTTTTGACAGTAAATCTTATAAAATAGTTGTGTAGAGAAATCTTATCACAACAGAGTCATAATATTTCTTATAAAACTAATATTTTAGTCTACACGTGAGATAATTCTCTCAGAGAGCGTATTTGAGGTGCTGCCGTGTGTCACAGCATTGCCAGATTTAATTTATGACAATGTTTTCAAATTTTCTTTTGCTAGTTTTTTGTAAACAATTTATCGTTGCCGCATGCATTGGCCTTTACTATGAAGCCTCAACTACAAAGAATACTTTCGCTTCAACTTCGACTGACAGCTACGCAACGCATAAATTATATTAAACCCAGTCGTTGCATTATTTTGTTATTAAAATTTTACATAATTAAATATAATGATTTTAAAATAGAATTATGTTGTCAGTTAAAATAATAAATTCCAAATAAACATTTTCGATTTATCGAAAATATATTAAAATAAGAATAAATCAAGTGACAAAATGTATTTACGTATTTCAGTACTTCAAAGTTGAAAATTTTTCATCTTTGAAGTACTTCACACAGAAGTTGCAATTGAAGCAAAGGTATTCTATGAAGTTGAGTCATGATTCGCACATACGTGTGCATTAAATTTAAATGAGATGGATAGAGAAAGATTGATCTGATTTAAATTTTTTATGTATTGAGTTAATTTGTGGTATACCCGAGCTATTTTTCTTGTTCGCACATTGACCAAATAGTTGTGTTCTTGATCGTATAATTGTTCGAGCATCAATCAATCAATTTGTCTAATTATTAAAAAATTTGATAGTATATTGAATACGATTGTTTGAAAAAATCAAAAGTTGTTGATGTTTTGTTTGATGATAAGTTGTACAGTCTAAGTAAAAATCGAACAATTTAAAAATTAAAATATTGGATTTTATACGTAATTTTGTTCAATAAACACAGTTGTGCATATATTTATAAAAATATTTAGTAAAAATTTTAAAATTAACTGTTTTTTAGTCGTCCAATTTATTGTTAGATATTTTTGAACGTCTAAAGACGCCTTAACAGTTATTCATTATTATAATTTTTGTATTTTTCATTTTTTTTTTTTTTTTTTTTTTTTTTTTTTTTTTTTTTTTTTTTTGTAAAAAATATATTCACCCTTATACTATTTGGCGTCGGCAATAACAATGGCAATTTTAAGGCAACAGCAATTCTAATCAAAGACCAACATCATTGGTATTTTGTAAGAGTATTACGTCGCCGTTGACCTTTTATCGATAATGTTAATAAAATACAGCACACATCTCTAATATTAGAATCAGCTGATTCATTTTGTTTTTGGTAAAAAAATAAAGTTCCGTGCGTTTTCTACAAAATTAGATAAAAACTTATTTGTAAAAAAAACTAAAGCTTAAAAAAANNTCGAAGTCTAATAAAAGACCCCTGCCCTAATTATAATGTACACAATGGTGTAGGGTATCTTTTCTCTCGTTTAATTTAGATAATTTTGTTATTTAATTGGTTAAAAAAGGAACGAATGAAATCTGTCGGAAACACTAGATATATATGAAAAATGCTGGAACAAGAACATGTAAAATTGCGTTACTTAAAAATACAACTACAAATAACTCGAAAACCATAAGAGATAAATAGGACATGCAAGCATGTTTACTTTAGGTCTTATCAGTGCCTTCCATAACCTTGCGGAAAATATGTGCCAATTATATTAATGAACCGATTCCTCAGTACCAGTGCGATAATATCTAAAAGGTCTAATTAGCCACCTCCAATGAAGACCCCATGAAAAAGTGAAAGGTTCTTCTCATATAAAGTTCCGAAAATGGAACCGTTTACTAGCCCTGAGAAGCTATAACGTGACTAGTTATAAACCGGTTCTCTTTACTCTAGGGAATGTATAAAAATATTTGAAATTGGACGAGAAAAGTTAGCAAGCGATTTGTATTTTATAGGTATGTTATAGGTACTCAAATTTGATTCTAGTGACTTTAGCTCCGCTTCTAAGGGATCTGTCCAATCCCTCTTTTAAACTTAACTTTCTACACTCGTCTGCTATATATATACCAAATATCATATAAATATTACCAGCCGATCAGATGTTTCAGATTTATTTTAAAAAAACGATTCAGACCCACTGTGCATTTCATAACGATTTCATAGAATTCTTGTTAAAAAAAACGGTAGAGTTTTCGGGATACTGTTTTTAATACCCAGGATTCTCAGAACAAAAACCCCGGGTAATGGAAAATTGCCAAATGTTTCCTAAAAATGTGTCCCAATAAATCTTGGAATAAAAACCATAAAAAAGAAATTAAATCTCACAATTTTTTTTCCAATTGGACTTTTAAAATAAAGTTTTACTTTTGTTTAAATTCGTTAAAAGAGATCATGATGTGATAATATTTGTGCTGTTTGATGTTTTTGTTTTCACATATACATACATACATAAATAATATTTAATGCGTGTATATTTTATATTTATTTTCATAAGAACTTTATTAGCTTATAGTCACGTAATAACAATTTATTACAAGAACAAAATTACAACAACAAACTACAACAACAACAATATCAGTATATAATTGTAAGTATCACCAACATAAAATAACAAAAACCTTTATAAAACAAAAGATCTTTATCAACAATTTCCACATAAATCACCTAGAAAAATGAAAATACAAGTAAATAAATACAACAAAAATCATCATGCCCCTTTTTGTTGTATATGTATACATATGTACATATTTATTAGTAGTATTTTTAAATTGATTAAAATTGTTTATATTTTTCTATACATTTATGTTTTTCTTATTGTTTATTTACAATCTTAACAATATTGTAAATAAACAATAAAAATCATAATAATCAAAAAATAAAGTTTAATGCACTACTTTTGGTCTCTTAAAATGTCAAAACAACTGTCAAATTACATACTTGTCTAATGACAATTGTACTCGTAGTTTTGATCACAAAAATAATAATAATAAAACTCAATTTTTAATAAATTTTATGTGCGTGAGCGTTAAGCTCGTTTGTTGTGTTTTATGGTTTTAAAACTTCAAACGGAAGTTGTCAAACACATCCATATTTAAAAAAGAGCTTTAATATTGGTTTTGATTTATGCGTTTTAATATGTATGTAAATTGTTTAAGTAATTTATTTTAAATACTATTAGTATTGTAATTTAAATATTGTAATTTATAAGAAAAAAAATTAATTAATTGATTTATTTGTTGGTTGGTTGTGATAATTAAAAATCAATGAATTTTAACTAGTGTGTCAAGGTCTAATTATGGATTCAGTTATATGCGAGAGTTCGTTGGAATAGCTATTAATTATATAAGGTGGAAATATAATAAATTGAACTATTTAAAATGATTATAAAATTAATTGAATGAGCAGTACAAATATGGAAATGAAACTGCAGTTTCTAAGACTAAAAGTTTGTGATGTAAAAAAAAAGAAAACTTGAAAAGCTTTTTGACAATATTTTTTTCTTGAATACTTCTACCTCCCAATAAAATTGTTTAGTTGCGATAATAAAATAAACTCTATTTCGTTATTTATATTTAATAGATCACTACTCGCAAAGCAAAAATATGATTCTAGTGACCATAAACTAAGAGCAACATAATATGATTGTAATATATGATTCCAATTATAAAATAAGTATAGTTGTAGGCATGATACAAAGAAATAGAGGTAGTGCCGTTCTCTCTTTTCGTAGCCATAATTTATTACTTTATTGTGCTACCATATTTTCTTTAAAAAATCCAAGATTTTTGTTATTTTTTTATTTTTAAGTTTATTTATATAGAATTACATTTCTTTAACAATTGGCATATGAAAGAGAATAAAAACACATTTCAAATTAGTGTATATATTAAAAATTATAATTATTTACAGACATTAATATCATATCTAGTTTATCATCTATTATTAAATATTGGATCAATGGATCAATCAAATATTCAATCAATGTTCTAAAATAAAAAAAAATATACCAAAGAATTTAATAATGGGTCTGCTGCTTCTTGAATAATTTTCTTTAATGTAACACAAAGGTCAAAATCACATTAAGAGTACTTAAAAAATCTTTTAAACATATATTACATGCATTTTAAACATATATTGGTTGTATTTTAATAGATTAGCGAAATAAATACATATAAAACAAAATATATTTTTAAAAAAATATTACACACATTTTATAACCCAATTCGCGCTAAATATTAATTTATGCCTTGTTATGAATACTGGCAACCATCTTTTAATTTGTTTATAAAAAAATATTACTTCAAAAAAAATCTTTTAAACTTCAAACTAAATTTCTCTGAGAGAGAACGGTGTTACCTTGTTTCTTTGTATCATGGTTGTAGGTAATTATTATGAAGACAGCTATACAAACATTGAATATTTGTAGTTATCATGCTGCAATCATATTTTTTCTCTGCGTATATATCTTCTTTACCTCGAGTGTGGACTATATAAATTACGTAATAATTTTACCGGTGAACAAATATCTCTAGTGTAGACTTCTCATTATTATTGCTACGTAAAGTTTGCGCTCAAGACGTGAGAATTTTATTTTCACCTTTCTGGAGAAAAGATGCCATTTTAAATATTGTTGATACCTTTACAAACCTTCCATAGCGCACAGTGAGACAGAAACGAAATTTTTTAGAAATAAATCATTAACTTTAAATTTGCTGGTTGGATTAACATTAATTTTATGTTTTGAAGAGGGACCCTTCATATTATTCAGGAGTGTAGATATGACGACTCAAAATAATGTACCTCTGAAAATATATATACTCTAAAAAAACGAAATATAGTTGAAACAAAAATCAAACATTCTAGTGAAAATATGTTATATATCTCCCCAAGTACTTTACAGAAATATATATCTTTAAAATCGAAAGTTATCACTTTCGGTAACTTTTAATTACTCAAGTAGTTCGATTCTGACTTCCTGAAGCCTAACTCATATTATAATAGAGTGACTACAAGATGACTTTTGTGAAAGTTTGGGTCCTCTTCCACATCTTTTTCATTGATTCCAATTCAATTGAGCGAGTGGTTTAGGAGATATATACTTATATCCAATTTCCACTGTACGTCTATCATTAAAGAAGATAAAAAGTTAACTGTAAATTAAACAAACATTTTATGTACACTGATAAAAGTTTTAATTGTCTGAAAAACTATTGTGCATAAAAAACTAGTGTGAATAAAAAGCTATTGTGAATAAAAAACTATTGTGAATAAAAAAGCTATTGTGAGTAAAATACATGTTTCTTAAATTTTTTATTTAAATATTTTCTTTCCATGGATCTGACATTGATCCGTGGTTAGAGAAAACTTTGTATCATTAATATACATATCAAATAGGTTTTACTTACAGCCGTCCTACATATGTTAGTTTTGACACTGACTTTCGTTGGACTATACCTTGCTATACTCCATTTTAATTAGACGCAGTTCAAGGAGTACGAAAATATTTGTATTTCAATATATAATATAGAAATTAATCTGTTATAAAATTAAATGTTAAATATTTATTTTCGGAATTATTCTAGAGTATAAAGAACCGATTCAATTGTGGAATTTTATATGAAAGGAACATGTCACTTTTACATGGAGTTGTACAAAAGGACAGGTTTTGTCCCGATTAATGTAATAAAAAATTTGATAAAAATTCGTCAATTGTTTTCTTTTTAAATATTTTTATTATTTCAACTCGGTTTAGTGGTCTCAGAGATTTATAGCCTGTCCTACAATCAGGAGCGGATCCAAGGGGAGGGAAAAAGGGAAATTTCCCTCCCCAAAATTAAAATACTCATTAAAGAATGTGTACTAAATCACTAAATTTAAGGAAATAATTGTTTAAATCATTCTATTTTCCTCCCCCAAAAGCTTTAGCTGTATCCGCGCCTGCCTACGATGTCGATCGACAAATTCGTTCAATAAAATATATGGAAAACTATAACAAAATTTTAAATTTATTTGTTGTTTTCCATATATATTATCGAAATAAATTTTGCGTTCGACATTGTAGGACAGGCCTTTAGACTTATTACCATTTATTTTGATTTTATCCCACCGTGTTTCGATTATAGATACCCTGAGTTCCATTCTTGTCGCTGTAGTCAACAATATTCTGATAGCCTAACTTCCATCTATCGCTGTTCCAAGTATCAAATCGATTTAGTGGTTTCAGAGATTTAAACTTATTACCATTTACATTGATTTGGCCCCACTGTGTTTTGGTTAAAGATACCTTGAATACTAATTCCATTTTTATCGCTGTAGCCATATTGTACTTTCCCTCTTTATTCAATTCGGTAAAGGAAGAGGCCTGTAAGTTTAACAGGTACCTCCGACTTAAATGCTAAAGATCTCTGTCTATGTTCTTCGTCATGATCTGGACATAATGGAATGCGTTAAAAATCTTTATAGAATATGGCAGATTTATAAGATATAAAAATTTATAAAAAAGGTAAGGTTGCTGGTAGAGTTGAAGCGGATCTTTGTGATCACTTTTTGTGATCGTGTCAAATATGATTAGCTTGTGGTTATTGCAATTTATTTCTATATTTCCGATTATTTTATGCCTCATATGCTACTTAAAGTTTTTTGGCATTAGAAATCATTTCATCATTAACCAACTATATAAGTGTGTTTTGTTGATTTAGTCATGTTTATTTATTTTACATTTTTGTTTCTCTCTTTTCTGTCGTTAATTAATTTTTATGCGTTGTAGTACCATCAGCAACATTCTTTTTTGTTTCCATTTCACTCAAAATCATTAAAACTATTTTTATTTAAATGTTTAATAATTCTAACACGTGTCTAAGTGGCCAAAAAAGTTCTATTCGTCGTAATTCTTCTAAATCATCTATTACATTCCATTTATGTGTGTAATGTGTCTGTATGTTCCGTCTGTCTGTCTATCAGTCTGTCTGTTGGAAGAGTGTTTGTATATTTAATATTTTAAATTCTTTTTCTATTTTCTAATTTGGTTGTCATAATTGTCTAATACTTAAATATATAGAAACATACAATCATAATGCTGGCAGCCATACATTCATTCATCCATTCGCGTTCATTCAGTCATTCACTTTTTTTCATTTTATTTATTTAGTTTTTTTTTCCTTAATTCATTTATGTCGTTAATTTAAAACAACAAACGGAAGGAAATTATTAGTTTTTTTTATACGTTTTCACTGTAAAAAGAGTTATTAAAAATTAGAATTTAAAGACTGCCTGCCTGCCTTAATGAATGAGGGAAAAAAACCATTTATATTGTGGGTTATAAAACAGATATTTTAATACAGATCCACTTGACATTATTTTTTTCTGTTTAGCATTTTATAGCATTTTTATTTAATCTCTTTGAAAATATTTAAAAATTTCCTAAAAATTCTCTTAAGAATAACAATAAAATTATGTTAAGATAACAAAACACTTTTTTACACTAATAATTTTATTAGTCGTTTGAGAAAAGAACTATTTTCAAATTTCTGCTTTTATATGATTTTTAATAGCTGGTAAATTACATTTATCTTTATGTGGTCAATTTAAATTTATCTTATTTTAGTGCAGGAAACAAAATGTGTGGTCACTTTTAAAACTATTAACTGTTATTTCTTACTCTGTATAGATTTTAAAGAATTTAAAATTAAAGTTTCTTCTGGTGTAAAATTAATATTTTTAGTGATTTTTAAAATCCCAGTGTTAATAGTGAAACGCCACAACAATTCACACCAATTAGCATTAAGTTGACACCAGTTTTGTCACGAATTTTTAAATTATATTATGTTTATTTAAGATTATAACATAACGAAAACTAGTCGAATTTTCTTTAATTATCATAAATACCAATAACCCTCATTCCACAATGGGGCAGAATCGAAATTTTTTGTCACTCCTCCGATTTAAAACATATTACTTATTAAATTTTAAAATGGCGTAGTTTTAATTCTCTAAAAGATATTGATTTCATTTTTTTCTTTTAACGAAGAATTATGTCTGCTAGACAATGTAATTTAGACGAAGAAAATCGAAAATCTGCAATAAAATCTTTGTTAGTAAAGATATTTTTTGGGGGAATGTAGCGTGTGTTATATGAAATGAAAAAATCTGTAAAATATTTGTAACATTAATTCCCAAAAAGTGGTGAAAATCCAAAAAATGGATTATTTCATCTTTTCGGCTATAGAAGCCACATTCTTCCAAAGTCCTGCAGATTTTGATTTCAAACTACTAACAACATACTGAGGATTTTTAAAATACATCTCGCTTGTTAATTCAAGCTTTGGGATTTGAGAAAATATAGTCTAATGTCAAAATATTCATATAGATTTGGCTAAATTCGGGAGAGAGTGTACTTTAACCTCTTGGGTTACTGGGCTTGTTTTTATACCCTACACCACCATAGGTGGTTGGGGTATTATGTGTTTGTGCAAATATTGTAACGCAGAAAAAAAATCTTCCTACACCCAGCTTAAAGTATACCGTTCGACTCAGAATCCCTTTTTGAGTCTATTTAACGATGTCGGTCCGTCCGTCTGATTGGCTGTCTGTCCATGTAAAGCTTATGCACAAAGTACAGGTCGCAATGTTAGAGATAATTTAATGAAGCTAGGTACATATGATTTTTGCCACAAGGACGAAGTCTATTGATTTTGGTCATGATCGGTCCATTATTTCACCTAGCCCCCATACAAATGTTCTCCCGGAATAGAGTTTTAACACTCAAACATACCTTAAACATTGAAATATTTTAGTTTATTTAGTTTAACATAAATAAATTTTATGTAAGCATAAATCTATGTGCCAAATTTCATCAAGATCGGTCCATAATTGATCATAGCTCCCATATTAGACCCAATTTCCAGAATCACCAAAAATTGCATATATACGTGTGAATCTTCATATCGACATAATGTTCTGTATTAGTATATTTTTTTATTTTTCACTTAATACAAATATATGTTCATAATAGACTCCTTCCCGAATTTTGTTACACATAGGTAATGGTGTAGGGTATCATATAGTCGGGTTTGTCCGACTATACCTTTCTCTCTCGTTATTATTTTAAACTAATCTCTGAGAAGTTAGCTTTCAGAAAGGTGCAAAATTATTATATGTAGCTGAAGAAAATTTTATTTTATAAAAAGAAATAGTGTAGATAATTTTTCGGCAAAAATATCACAAAAGGACTCGGTAAAGATATCGACTTTTATTTCATTCAATAGATAATTTTGTTATTTAACTAGTTTTAAAAGAAGAACTAATGAAATCGGTCGGAAATACTAGGACATATGTATATGAAAAAAATGGACCAAGAATATGCAAAACTATGATACTTAAAAATTCAAACACAAATAACTCTAAAACTATGAGAGATAAATAGAACATATAGACCTGTTTTTTATAGATCTTATCAGGACTTACGACCATATTTGAAATCGGACAGAAACAAACATTTGGCAAGTGATTAAAAAAAATATGTCAAAGGCAGTTAACTATGAGTCCCCGTAGCTCCGCAAATGGGAGTTGTGGTACTTCCCTTTCAAACTTAAAATTAATTATGAAAATCCAATCAGAAGCAACTGATTTATTTCCAAAAAATTTTGATTCGACCCCACTATGTATTCGGAAGGAAAAAACTCACTGATGGGTCCAATGCAATTTTTTTCATAATAAAAATGTAAAAATGCTTGGGAAGATTGATATTTTTTATATATTACATTATTCCTGAAAAAGGGAATAAAACAAAAATAAAACTGAAAAAAGGCAAAAAATATTTAGGACCCCATAAAATATATATTTTATGGGTTACTAAATAATTTTTTCGACATACTGCACACGGCATGACATGACCAATATATACCCCCATATTTTTGTTAGTGGCTATAAAAACTGGACCAAGATTTAACAAATTTGTAATAGATAAAATTTCAAATGCAAATAATATGAAAACTATGGGAGATATTTATCTCCCATATATAGGAAGTTTTCTTCCTACATTGAGCCTAATAACTTCGATCCTGAGAGGTATATGAAACCGCCCCTCCAATCCTAAATATATATACTCCTCTGCTACAACTTTGTAAATTTCTACGTTAAAATAACGAGCTTTTACACAATTCTGCACCACTGTACAGTGTACTGAGACTACTGCTAAAACAGTCCTTGGATTTGGTCTCAAAAGACGTATGTAATAAGAAGGATGTTATCGCAGAATTTAACTGAGGAAAATATCATTGTCCCAACTGTGTTATGCCTTATCCTGAAATGCAACTTCAATACACATTTCTTATGGATTCAACAAGAAAATGTTTGAATTATTTTTTATATAGTATCCTACCTTAATATTAATATTACCCATTTTCTTAGATTTTTTTAATTGCAACCAGTTTCTTTTAAAAAACTCATTACCATACAAGTCATAAACTGATATATTCTAACAACGTAATAACTGTCAAAACAAATCATGTAAATAAGTTTTTATACGCAAACAAAATTAATATTATTTTTAGTATTTATTTTTTTTTTTTAACAAAAATATTACGTCAAACTTTTAGAGACTTTTCTTTGTCACAGGCGTTATTTTGTAAAATGAACAACATTTGACATTCTCTCACACTCCAACACTCCCGACTTTGAGTATTTCATACAACAGTTCACTTAAAAAAAATAAACAATATTTGTTGCTGTTTTTTTATTCTTTAAATATGCGGTGTTAATTATTTTTAAAAAATAGGTTTTTTTGTTGTTATTACTGATGTTGAGATTGTATTGAGATAGATTTTGTTGTTTTTTTTTGCCACTTTCAAAGGTACTTTTTCGTGAATGTGTGTGAGTGTGTGTTTTTTTGCCACTTTTTGCATAATAATGAACATTTTTGTTTAAAGGTTTAAGATTAGTAAAAATGGTGTAGAGGAAAACAAATTATAACTTTATTAAAGATATACATCGGCTTACTAGTTTTAAGCTCATGTTCATATTACCCATATATTTGACAATATTTGATTAATATGAACATCAACTCTTTTTATGATTTATACAAAATATGAACTGATTTTGAACAAATCTACAAATTTAATTTATGGTAATAATAGATAATTTTTTATTAAAAGTGCCGAAAACTCGATGTAATATTTCATATTAAATATTTGTCTAATATGAACTAAATATTTGTCTAATATGAACGCAAGTGAGATTGGTAATTAATCTTATTAATGGTCACAATACTCTTGGTAAGCATATGGTAAGATTACGATTTAAAGAAGATGATACTTGTAGGTGGTGCAGAAAGCTGTCGAAGATAACTATCACTTTTTATGTGAATGTCCTGCCCTATACAATAATTCTTCGTTATATAGAAAAGGATTTATATCAATATCTTTTATAGAACTGAAACTACGACACTTTAAAATTTAATAAGCCCAACCAGCCGATCAGAAAAATTTTTCAATTCTGCCCCACTGTGGACTATCCGATTGTGACTTAAAATAGAAAGATTTTCTTCTATAAAAAAAAACGTTATTTTTGAATGATTTTTATTTATTCTTTCACTACTTTGCCTGAGCTCATTCCTAACAGGCACTGAAACTGCAAAAATTAAATAAATCCACTCATACACACATATACATATGTACACATATATACATCCATAAACTGTGGTTGTTAGCTGGCGAATATAAGGAGGGACACGCAGGCAAACATTCAATTACCACCCCCATAAACACACAATGATTACGATGACAATGATTATGGTAAAATTCTCCTTGCATGAAATAAACGTTGTAATGTGTGTAAACTGACTCACTGTCTTAATAACGTAGTGTGAGAATGAATGAGACTCAGCCTGATTTTATTCTATCACAGTTTGATTGGTTGGTGGACTGATTGAATTCATTGATGTGTTGTGATCTGATATTCTGGTATAATTTTTGTGGTTTTTCTGTTTTATGATTTTATGATTGAAACTCACAGACAGACTGACTAACTGACAAGCACGTATGTATATGAGTATTATAACGTGTTGGCTTGACAGACATTTCAACAGTTGACTAACCTAATAAACATTAAAAAAACATTTAACTGGTGATAATTATCATCATCTTTGCAAATAAAGTAATTTAATTATAAAGTTTATTTTTTATTTTTTTGCTTTTGTGATGATGACATCAAACGCATTTAAATAAACTTTTTGTGTTTGTTATTATTCTTGTTGTTATTATTGTCAGTTGTTATATTTGTGTAGGCTTTTGTTTTGGTTTTACTCTCACTCAGTATAGACATTTGTGGGAATTTATTTTAATTTTTACTATTTTTTTTTTGTTATTATTATAATGGCTTTTTGTTAATGTTCTTGTTATTGTTGGCTAGACCAATTTAAATTTGCAAAAAAAAAAAAAAATCGGAAATCTACCTTCTAACATTTCTATAGTAGTATTACTACCATTTTTAACATCTCTTTTACACATATGTAAAAAATAACTGCACACATACATACATATACATCCATATATGAGCCAACACCAAAATTCATATTCATTCATTCTTTGATTCATTTAAACTAGAGGTACTACCACGCATCATATTAAAAAAACATTTAGCAACTGAGGTGGGAAGCTTTTCGCCCATTTACTGGATCTCTTGCTCTATTCTTTATTTTTAGAGATATTTTTATTTTAAAAATATTAACTTTGAAAGATTACGGTCATGTCCTTTACATATGTTTCCCAATATTTTCAACCGATTTGTTTATATTTTTTGCAGTTTATTAAAGGACAAAACTGTGTATCTAATAAGAAAATTAGAAGTCGATATCTTTATTTAGTCGAAAGATAAACGATTAAAAAACAGACGGACGGAATTTTTTAAATAAGCCGTAGAATTTCAAAAATATATTATTTCTTACTAATAACTCTAAATGTTTAATTATTGATATAATTTTTTCCTAATTAAAGAGGCATTTTCGACCAATTTAACCAAAATCTATACAAGGACAGACATTGTCATTCCCCAAAAAAATATATTTCAAAATTCTAAAAATGCTGTTTTTACTTAATACTAAATACAAGTAAAGAGGGTAATCATCAAAATTCGGATACTAGGTTTTCATGAATTAAGCGCCATTTCCGACCATTTAACCCAAATGTATAGACGGAAGGACATTACCATTCTGACAAAAACGATTTTGTAATTACAAGAAAAAAATTTTTACTTATTAGTAAATATAAAAAATTAAAGGCGATTATTAAAAAGTTGGCATCACCTTTCCTTAATTTATAGCCATTTTTAACCACCCTTACCCCAATGTGCGATAATCCAAATAAGAAACATCGTTTCGGGTTAAAATTTCGTTAAAGAAGTCACTTTTTTAAGGACGTGATCTTTAATCCATTTAGTAGCATCTCGTAAAGTGCGAGATGTAAATGTAATCGCAAATAAATAAATAAATAAATAAATAAATAAATAAATAAATAAATAAATAAGTAAATAAATCTTTCAAAAGTAAAACGATTTTTTTTAGTCGATACCACACGTCTCCTCTTTGATCAGTTCCGTATCCTGTACAAAGGTGCTAATTACCCGCCACCAATAACAACACTGTGTGAAAGTAACATGTCCCTCTCTTATAAAGTTTCGGAACTCTAAACGTTGACTAACCCTAAGAACATCTCACGTGACTACTTTTGTACTTTTTCTTTAGTAATTTTCCCTTTAGTACTAGAATCCCTCCAGGAAAGTGATTCCAACGACATTTAACATCTAATGTGGATTTTCAACTCTAAATCCACAGTTCCATGTCTATTAAGAGTGTACATTTAAGATCTGAAACTGTTATGATTATAACAACGATTAAAATTGATGAAGAAATCCTATTTATTTATGTTGTTTATTAAATTTGATCCAAATGAAATTGAAAGCAATCCAAATAAACTGGCTAATTGGCAGAAATTCAATGCTCAGTCTAGATTGTAAACTACTCCTCTATAACTCAGTTTTAAAGCCAATATGGACTTATGGGATCCAGTTATGGGGTAC
>MINK01182164.1:0-14293 GCA_001735545.1 Phormia regina
AATAAATAATTCTTGAGATATGCGATAATCCCAAAATAAAGTAGCCTTTTGGAATAATGTTGTTTCTCAAATTACTAATTAAAATCTTGGGAGAATTGTTCAGCAACTCAAATTTCATTTAATTCATCTAATTTTGTTCAAAGGAGCATTTGGTTATTATTATAAAAAGCAATGCACAATGGGCTACGATCCCTAAATGTTGGTCTTAATTAGAATACTTGGTTTACATTATAGTGATTCTAGAAGAGTACGAAAATCAGAAAATATATCTCTGATTTTCAAAATTCGGATAGGCGAAAGCGACATGGTGGATAAAAATGGGTTTTCATCCCTTACTTTCGGCTTGAATTTATTGGTGTATTAAAGGTTTTTTGGGAGCTGATTACGAATATGGCAGCCAAAATTTGTTTTTTTATTATGTTTTTTTATTGCGACTATTTGTCTATTTTTCAACAACCTGGTCACTTTTTTAGACCCTTTTTTAAATGGCGACTTTTTAAGTTATATGCTAAATGACAATAAACTAAGTTGTTTGATATATATCGACCCATTATATATTAATTTCAAGAAATAAATTAATAATTTTTAGATATTTCGAAAGATATAAAAAACCGCGGAAATATAAAAATTGACTGAAACTGTTGTTAACTAAAAAAAAATAAAATAAAGTTTATGAGCAGTTATTTATATTATATGCCAAATCTTTTTGAACTGCAACACTTGCGGATCCATGAGTTTGGTACTAAATTGATCCGACATGGGTTTAAAAGACGAAACTATGAGTAAAGAAGTCGTACAAAAATACAAAAGATAATTACTTAAAGAGGTATTACATGTTAGCTATTTTTGTGAATAAATATTTATTTTCGCAATAATAAAATTTTTTGTAAAACAATTGTAAAATATTTTGTTATTAATACATCTAAATTTTGTAGTTTTTCTTAAAATAAATGGTTTTTATTGCCAAATAAACAAATTTTAAGGAGTTTTTTTTTAGTTTTAAAGCAATTGGCCCCTTATTTCAAAAAATCCCCTTTTTGGAGAAATTTTCATACTTTCATAATTTTTTTAAAAAACATACATTATTTATAACAAATAAACATTTTCAACAAAAATATGATATTTTTAATTTAAACTACAGAAAAGGAAAGACGCAATAACTTAAAATTTCTTGGACATAAAATTCAAAAACCCTAGATTACAACACATCTGTATGATTTTTTTCCTCTACCTAAATTGGACATTTTGTAAGAAAATAGAACTTTTGGTTCAGAGAGCAATTTGCATTTATAAATGTCTGGTCTAAGCCTTTCCTGATTGGTATGTAAACCCAATTTAAATTTTTTTTTCAATTGATTTACTACAAGGATTGCCATTATTAGACTGATTCAAAAATATTAATACATCAGTTTATTTAGACGAAATTATTTTAAGTCCAGCTCTAATGTGCTTATGCCGGCATATTGATAAACAATAACAAAAAGTTCTCAACGGCAAATATAAAAAAAAATAATATAATTTCGTGTTGTATATTTTCATCTATGTATGTATATACAATTCTTAAATAAGTAAACTTTAACGTAGTATTTGTTACAAACATACATGCATATATACTTACATTCATAAATTACTACTTCAGTAGCTTGTCACGTGCGCAATCGATTGGAAAATCGCGTTGTTGAACCGAAAATAAATACACATTAATACAACAAAAAACAAACAATACCGGCGAAGGCAGTAACAAAATTTCATAGAAAAAAATATATGTGTATATGAACAAAACACAATAACAAAATGTTCATTAAAAATACATAAATACATACATATACTATAGGATATTTATATATGTATGTACATATATTCATATGTGTAAGTATGTATGTTTGGTTAAGTGTTTACCTAAGTGTTCATCAAAGCAGACATGATTATTGCCGACAAAATAAAAACTTATCCACAAGGATAAAAGCATAATATATTAAATTATTAAACAAAATAAAATTGTCTACTTTATGAAAATAAAAATTTAACTACCTACTTCCCAATTACTTTACTAGGTAATGTAAAGTTTCTGATTAAAAGAAATAATTTATTGTTTAAAAAGCAGTTGAAATAATTTAGGTTTTTCATAAAATTAGAAATAATTTAACCAGAGCGTTGTTTTTAGGACATAGTTTTGTTCCATTATCAATTTGAGCAAATATTTAATTTTACATTAAAATGAAATAGAGTGATTTTTATATTTTACAACAATTTTTATATTATAGTACAATATAAAGTGATTAACACCATTTGACTTTTTTGTTTTTTTTTTTTTTTTTGTAATAAATTATTTAGTACTTTTTCATTCTTTGCTAATTTTGTTATGGGCGTTAACGGATTGATATTTTTATTATTTTCACATTTGACATTTACAAGGTCTTTTCCTGAGGGAGTAATGGAATGGAATAGAAACTATGGTAATTAATACTCCATTTGTAACTTTTAACTAACTAGTTACACGCATAATCAAACATACTAAATTATATTTCGTATTAATTGATTTACTTTATCTAATGTTGTTAAAAGGTACATCTATGTAGGTATGTAATTAGTTTGGATAATTTATCGAATTATTCTCCATTCTATTATACATTCTTATATATAATATATATGTACATATATTAGGGTGGCTCTTTTATCGATTAATATTTACGTTTTCAAAAATATTAAAATCAAAATTTTCTTTCGTGAGCTGGATNAAAAAAAAAAAAAAAAAAAAGTTTGTAATTCCGTTTGTAATTTAACGGTATTTTAATGAAATTCTTTGAAAAGAAGTTCTATACTAATATCAATATACCAAATTTTATGACGAATTTTTATGTTCAAAGGTGAACGGAATCATATTGTCGGTCTGGGCCGACTATAATTTGTTTTGTGTAATTATTAAATATGTATTAAGTATTATAAAGTAGATTAATAAATATAAAAGTATGAAAGCATAATTTAAGGCGAAAACTTTATTTATCGGTAAAATGGTGAAGGAAATTAAAGAACTGAAAACAATAAAAAAAATAACTTTTGTTGAGTTTTGAACATAAAGTTTATATTTACATCTAAATGTTTGGAAAAAGCTATCGAACTCATTGGAATACATTATACAACTCATTGGAATACATTTTGTTTTACAGAACTTGTAAAATTTTTATTTTAGAATACGTCAAATTCAGAATGGTCTGTATATAGTCATGATGGACATTTGGGTTTTTTTTTTCATTTTATTTTAAAATCAATTCTGTTTAAAATACCTAAAACAAACGAATACAAGATACTAATTACCACAATACTAACATATATATATGAATATATTCACTTTTGGGTGATTCCCGAAAGTGAACGTTAAGTGGAAACTATGGTTAATTATGAAGGATCGGTTTAAATTTTCAATATCATATCAATATTTATATGAAATTAATTTGTGTGGAATATTAAGATCATACCATCAATTTAATGGTATTTATGCCCGTTAAAGAGATTTTCCATATGGGTAAATTATTGGCGGATCTTCCAAAAATTAGGTACACAGATTTTAATATACTTGCACAAACAAGAAACCTGTGTGGAAGATTTTATTAATTTATATCTAAAATTGACCTGAAGTTTGATTACAAGATTTCCATGAACGGCCAGACGGATATGGTTAAATAAAGTAAGCCGATTGGTTTAAATCAATAATCGCTACACTCATACATTTACAATTATGTTAGTGTATCTTTTACTATCCCGTTAAAAAAAAAAAAAATAACTTAGTTTTTATAATAATTTCAATTTGAAAGTTTCTTCATGAATTCAAGAAATAAATATTTCTAGTTTGGAATACGAATAGTAATAACAAAAAAAAAAAATAACAATTACAATTAAAATTAAAATTTAGTTACTACTTTAGTTATACTTTAAATTAAAATGGTCTTTGACCAATATTTTTGTATTTTACAAACACCATCACCCAAGCATAATACCCTCCCGGACTGTGATGATGCGGAGCTAATTTTAATAATAAATTAAAATAAATAACAAAAATATTTGATTTGATTACGAAATGTTATGTTTAATTAAATTGATTTTTAGTTTTCATTTAAATAAATTAAATCATCAACTGTTTTGTTATATATTTTTAACATTTCAATTAAACAAACTCGTTAACATTTTAAAATAAATTCCTCAATACAAACTTATCTTTTTCGGCATGTGCTGAAATAATTATTTTTCAAAACTATTTTACAAAACAAATTCTACTGTTATAAAGTACTAGTACTTTTTTAGCAGGGCACTACATACGTACATACACATACATATTATAAAAAATAAATCTTTTCTATTCCTATGATTGATTGATGAAATTATAGAAGAAAGAAAGAAAGCATTTCGTTAGAAATCACTTATCACATTTTCTGTTCTTGTTTTGCAAAAAAAAAAAAATATGTTCTGATATTAAAGTTTGATATTTCATTTCAATCATACCTCCTCTTAATACCTTGAAGGGCAGAAACTAGTTATTTTTTTTTTTTTTTTTTTTTTAAATTTTTATAAATTGAACTATTTAAATATTTATAAATAAAATGTTTACTTAGTAATGGCACCCAAAGAGTTATAAAATCAAAATATTTTGAAAATATTTAACAATTTTGTACCAATTAATAATTATTGAATATGTATTTATATATTTAATATATAATAATCTAAAATTGTACAAATAACAATTAAATGATGTATACAAGTTGTGGTAAATTTTCATTTTAAAAACATATTGAGGAATATTATTGAAAATTCAGTTACGTACATACAAATATTTATTTAGATGTGGATAAACAATAAATATTCATATTTATTTAGTTCAAGTTAAGGCAGACTAATTAAAATTAAATATAAAAAAATATATATATCGGAAAAAATCATTAGATCACTGTAGATAACTAAGGCTGACATCAAATAAACATAAATATATTTTCTAAAATTTTAAATAATAGTTTTTCAAACATTTTTAAAACAAGTAGATTAAGGTATTTCAAATCACCAAAACAAATTATTGTTAAATTCTATATGTTTTAGAACTGGTATTGCCAGAAAAAAAGGAACTAAATTGGAGTTTAAAAACGGTTAGAAAAAGACTTTAAAGTGAAAAACTAAACTATTTTATTTAAAAAAGCTCAAAAAAAGCTAATATATTGTCTAATTAAAAAAAACATTTATTTGTTAGTTCTCATTAGTTTTTTTAATTTCTAGAAGATATATTATCAAATTTATAAATTTAACATAAATAGTTCCAATGGATAATAAAGTTTTTTTTTTTTTTAAGATTAATTATAATATTCGCTAAATATAAAAAATATAGACTTTTTGTGCGAGTTAATACACAAAAATGATTAAATTTGAAATTTTTTTTTTTTAAATAAATTTAGTAAATTTTTAAAAAGCTATATTAAGAATCAAAAAAGGCTAGGAACAACTCTAGAAACTAAAATGAAAATTTTGAAGCTAAAAAGGATAGATTTAACCTTAAAAAGGCTAAACTGGCAACAGTGGTTAGAACATAAATAATAATGAGAACAATCGTAACCAATAACCAATCAAAAGGCTTCGTCCTTGTGTCAAAATAACTATTCGTCCCAAATTGCTTCAACAGTACTTTTTTAACAGACAGCCATCCTAATCGTACATCATTAAATCGTTTCAGAATGAGATTTTGAGTCTAACGGTAAGATTTAAGGTAGGGGTCTGATGAGAGGGTATAAATATCATGAATGTTTTATAAATATAACTGTTAAAGACTTGAATCTCGACATATATTTGATAATTAAGGTTAAAGAATTTCACATGCGTCTTTCTGAATTAAATTTGAAAAATATTCCATGATATGCAAAATCACTCTAAAAACGTTAAAATAACAAAATATGCTGTAAATATGCACTAACAGTTGTTAAATATAAATATATGCCGTTAGGATAAAATATGCACTAACAAATCTATGTTCAAATGATTTATTTGTTATAAAACGGGTAAACATTTTATCTATGACGTCATTCAACGCCAAGGAAAAAAACATGCAATTGCATATTTTGGTTTCAGTAAAAACTGTTTTGTTTAACCCTCCGTCATGCACATGTATCTGGGCAGATATTTTACGAATTTAACTGTGATTTAAATATATTTCTAATTTGGCTATGGGTTTGAGTCTCCAGGTACCCTCTATAAATATTGTTAGGTATCGTTTATTATGAAAAAACACATTAAAAAAACAACAAATAAAATTTTTGTGAATTTTTTATCTATACATCGTATACGTAGCGCATGTATCTGGCCAGATTCACACACATTTTGTATGAAGAGGTCTGTAATTTATTGGTGTTTTTTATTTTTTTTTCTCTGCGTTTGGTTCTTCCAAATATTGAAAAACGAATGAACAACATTCACATCATTACTTTATAAATACTAAATTTAATTGAAAAGAACTTTATAACAACTATTTTTTTGAAATTAAACACAAAAAAAATTTCTTGTTTTATTTCTTGTTAAAATTTTTCTTGCGCGGGTAGGTGGTTTAGCATAGAAAATATACATATATCTGCCTGGCGTGACTAAAATAGAATTTTTTTCATATAAATGTATTGAAATATATAGTGTATCTGGTCAGATACATGCTCTATGTACGTGACTATCGGAACATGTGCATGACGGAGGGTTAATACACCACCATAGGTGGTTGGGGTATTATGTGTTTGTGCAAATATAGTAACGCAGAGAAAAAATCTTCCTGCACCCACCTTAGAATCACTTTTGAGTCGATTTAACGATTCAGAATCACTTTTTGAGTCGATTTAACGATGTCCGTCCGTCCGTCTGGTTGGCTATCTGGTTGTCCATGTAAAGCAGGTGCGCAAATTACGGGTCGCAATACGATTTTTTTTTAATTTAAAAAGTGTAATAAAGTAAATTTATTTTTTTATTAAATATAAAGAAAATCATTTTATTATTTTAGCTTTAATTTAAAGCAAAAATTTTAATAATTTTTTTTTTTATTAAAATTTAACTTTAAATTAAAAATGTAAATAATTAATTATTTAAACTTAATTTTAAATATTTTAATAAAAAAATTTGAAATTTATATTTGATTAAATTTTTGAAAATTTTAATTTCCTTATTAATTTACATTTTTTTTACAAAATTTCAAATTAAAATGAAATTTTATTTATTTTTTTTTTTTTTTTTAATTATATTATAAAAATATATTATTTAAATCTTTTTTTGAATTTTATTAAAATTTTAATTTAATTAAATTTATTTTCCTTAAATTTATGAAATTTTATTTAATTTAAAATAAAAATTGTAATAATTTTTTAATTAAATTAAAGTGTCATTTTAAAATAAAAGTTTAAATTTTAATTTAAAATAAAATTTTACAAATTAAAATTTTAGGAAAATAAATTTAATTAAATTAAAATTTTAATTTTATTCAAATTATAATTTTAATAAAATTAAAAAATTTTCAATTTTATTAATTATATAAAAGAATTATTTAATAGTTTTTGTTTTAATTTAAAACAAAATTTTTATTAATTTTATTTTATGAACATTTAACTTTAAAATTAAAAATTTACATTATTAATTAATTTAGTAAAATTTTATTTTAAAATAAAAATTTTAATTTCAAATAAAAATTTTACAATTTATAAAAAAATTTAATTTAATATAAAACATTTAATAAATTAAATTCATTAAAATTATTTTTTTTGTATAATTATATTAAATTAAAAATTTTATTAAATAAAAGAAAAAATATTTATTTATTTACTTATTTATTTATTTATTTATTTATTTTTAATTTAATTTATTTAAAAATTTATTTAAAATTCAATTTCAAATTTAAATTTAACCGTTTTTCTGTTATTCAAACTAAATATAAACATACTCAGCACTTTTTTAAACAACCAATCAATTGAAAGTGAGTACAAATATGTTTGTTGTTTTCTTTTTTTTTTTTCTTCCAAAACAACGAACTCATTTGTAGTAAAATCACAACAAAAACAAATACAACAACAAAACCATCAAAACAAAATACATTCCACATTTTACTACCACTTTAACCGGTTTCTTAAGAAATAATCAAACTAACACATACACACACAAACACATGTATGCAAGCAATAAATGTTTGTATTTGTATGCAAGTTTTTATTTACAAAGAATTTTAAAAACAAAGTTAACGACCCGCTATATTTTAATACATAAGTTGTTGTGTTTATATGCCAGAGCAACAAAGAGACATAGAGTATAAAAAAAATATACTCAATTACACATATAAATTCTTTTGTATTATGGATATGTGAGAATATATGTATGTGTATATGCGGTCATGAGAATAGCAGTAAACATTAGGTAAACAAAAATATAAAAAAAGAAAACCATAAACAATGAGAAAATAAAAAATAAAACACACAAAAACAAAGCTAAATAATAACAATAATATAAAAAAAACTCTCTTAACACATGTTAAATAATAAAAAAAATGAATAATGAGTAAATAGTGGAGATGTAAAGAGTTTATAATGTTTACTTTGTATAAATGTTTAAGTACAAAATGATGTACAGTAACATAACATATAACACAATAATAAATAATAAATTGTAAATAAGAGTGAAAGAGAAGGCAAGAGTGTTTGATGAATATTTTTAAAATAATGAAGTTAATAGTATGGAAAGTAATAATAATAATAAAAATAACAAAAAGTAATAGAGCACAACGTATAATTTGTTTTAATTTTTGTAAAGTTTAGATTTTTTTTAAAAGAGAATTATTTATTTAATTTTCTGTTGCTTTTGACGTGGCACTCTAGGCGTATGCTTGTTTTTTAATAATCATACAAGTTGTCTTTTTTTTTAATTTGATTTTGCTTTTATTAGTTTGTGATTTTTTTTTTCTTTTTTGCTTCTCATCATGTTCAAGTATATATTGTGTTTTTAATTTTATTTATATTTACTTAATGTCTTTATATTGTTGTTTTTTATATGTATTAGTTATTGAAATTTATTATTGCGTAGTAGTTGTTTTATATTTAAAAATGTGTCGCTGTACTACTTGACGTATGAATAACCTGAAATTATTATGAAAAAAATATAAATCAGCCTGATAGATTTGAAATCTTATATTTTTTTTTTGGTTGAAATTGGTTTTAAAGAAATTTAAAATGATGTCATTTTAGAGGAAGAAATTTTACAACAGGAAATATATAAAAATATTTTAAATATAAATAATATTCTGAAGAAAAAAAATGTTTACTAATGTTTTAAATAAAAATAATTTCACTATGAAAATAAAATAAAACAATTATCATATAAAATACAATTTATAAAATGTAATTCAATTCGTTAATTTCGAATAATCATAATAACATTGTTTTGGATTTTAAAGCATTTTTTTCTATCACTTTTCGAAATAATTTTAGAAAATTGGTTTTAATTATACGCCATTTTTTAAATAAAAAAAATTATATAACTTGGATATATTTTTTTTATAAATTTTTAAAAATTAAAATAAATCATACGCCATCAATTATATATAATGATATAACTTCCGAAACTAATTATCGGGTAAAAGCGTTTTATAGGAAAATGAAATGACTTTATATTTCTTAATAAATATGTTATTGAAAAAAACTTTTTTTTTTTTTTTTTTTGATAAACTTTTAATTTAGAAAAATGAATCTCTTGTTTTGGGAATAAAACATTTTTAAATATAACCGAATATTTTTAAAATGTTGAAGCATTTTTTAATACATTTAAAAAAATTTTATAATTTTTAGAAATATTTTTAAAGATTTTTTTGAAAATTTAAACAAATAATTAATATTAATCATATGCCGTCTAGTATAATAAAAAATATTAAATTTTACCATTTTACTTCACGAAATATTTTTAAAGAATTTTTAAACATTTCTTTAAATAATTAATAATAATCATACGCTCCGGTGTATAATATTTAATAAAACTTTCTTCTAAACATAAAGTCACATTGAAAATTTAAAAAAGCATATAAAAGATGAATTTAAAAGCTTTTTGAAAATGTAAGGACTAAGGAAAATTGCTAATGATTGTTGAGCAAAATTATAAACAGGCAAATATTTTTAAAATTGCTTTAAATGAAAACTTATTTTTATTTAAGTTATAAAATTATAAAATGCCTTTTGGCTTAATTAAAGCCAATTTTTGTATAGATAAGTTTTAAAACTCTAAATTCTATGTTTAATTTTTTAATAATAAATTCTGACTTAACTACAAATTAGAGTTTTTTCAAATAATAATTTTAGGTTAGGTTAGGTTGAAAAGGGTGGCGTATTCTCGCCTCCACCCATAGACCAAAAAGGTCCATTGTAATCCCTTTAAGACATATACTGGAATTGAAAAAGAGAAAAGAAAATTTAGATAAGAGGAAAGAGTGGAACCTAAACCCTAGCAATTAGCAATTCGATTGCCCCTAAGCCTGTTGCTCGTAACCTCATATATTACAACGATTCATACCCAGATGTTTCGAATCTGACAGTTTAAGACTAGGCCATAATGCTCTAGATATCCTGCAGTCCGTTCTGTTCCTCCAGGCACAATTCATGTTGTCCAGAATCCATTCCCTTATGACCCTAAAGTAGGACCCAATTGGAATGTCTCCACCTATCCAGACTCGAGCCAGCTCATCAGCTATTTCATTACCGAGAATATCGCAGTGACCGATACTCTCGGTAATGAAATTAGTCTTCTCAATTCTCTCTTGCACTCAAAGGCTAACCTACATCCATATTTGAGCCGTCTGTAAAGATAGCACAACCTCCGTGGACCCACAAGTCCCTTTCAGGTATTTCAATAGTGGGAGTAGCCCCGAAGTCAATTATGGTTCCGACATGATCCGTAGGTTCAGTTACGAATAGCGTCCGATCATTAAATTGCACCATATCGAGTATGCTAGCATACCCCGCTCTGAAGTTGCTCAATAATCATATATCCTTCAATCTAAATAGACTGAGAACAGCAATTTCCCTCACGAACTCCTCATTTGGAAGTAAGTGGACAATGATGTCCAGTGCGGCCTGAGGTGTACTTCTCATAGTACCAGAGATGCCAGTTGAAGCACACCTATGAACTTTAGATAAAAGGTTCCTATAGGTTATTTTACTTAAAACTTTCCGCCATACCGAACAGCCATAAGTAAGAATCGGTCTTACAATCGAAGTGTATATCCAAGATACCACTAACGGCCTAAGTCCCCAATTCTTATTAAGTGCTCTCTTGACCCTCTCCTGAGTGGCCTCACTTGATAATTCAAAATCTAAACCATTCAATACTGATAAGCTAAAAGTCTCAACCTTATATCTCCTGGTGAACAAGACTAACTCGGACTTCCTCGGTCGGCCATCCAGTCTCAGGATGACGTTCACGGCCAAGAGCCATAGTAACGGAGAAAGGACCCCTCATTGGGGTGTGCCCCTTGTCACAAGCTTCCTTACACAAGTGTCATCCATATTCGATAACTTGATAGCTCTAGTGCTCAACATTAGAGTTATCCACTCAATTACGAATTCGCCTCAATTCTAATATTATTAAAGATCCCCTCAATGTCGAGGAAAGCTGCCATTAAGTATATTCCCTATGCAACAAACCTCGCTCTATATAACGCCCTACATCATCTAAAGCACTCTCTACAGACTTACCCTTTAGGTAGGCTTGTTGAGCGTCATTTATTAAGCGAGTACCCAATCTACTCCTAAGATGCAGATCAATCAGTCTTTACATAGTTTTCAGTAAGAAAGACGATAGGCTGATTAGCCTGTAACCGCCGACTTCACTTTTTTCACTTTTCACTTTTAAATAAAACTCTTTATTTTTTTTTAAATTTTTAAATATAAAAAAATATATATTTCATATATAGAAAACTTTTTAATATAATATATATATGTAGTTATGAATATAAAAATTAAAATTTAAAAATAGTTTCAATTATTTTTTATGTTTTTTTGTATTTTTTTTTTTTTAATGTTTTTTATTTTTTTAAATAAACCTTAATATTTCACAAAAATGTCTTTTATATTGTTTTGTTATTATAAACTTAGATTAAATTAAATCTTAAGTAAAAAATATTCAAAATTTATTTTAGAACTAAAATTAAATG
Source organism: Phormia regina (assembly GCA_001735545.1). Taxonomy (NCBI): domain Eukaryota; kingdom Metazoa; phylum Arthropoda; class Insecta; order Diptera; family Calliphoridae; genus Phormia; species Phormia regina. Next base: position 12,188 of record MINK01182164.1, read on the forward strand.
AAATCTTAATTTTCTTATAAGTAATTAAAATTAAATGAAATCATATTTTTTTAAATAGTAATTAATTAAATTAAAGTAAATTATTAAATTATATTAAATAATTATGAGTATAAATAAAGAATGTATATTGAATTAAAGAAAAATATAAAAAAATAATAAATTTTCTTTCTTATTCATTTTATTAAAACGTATTTAAGGGCCTGAGATTTTGTAAAATAAAAAGAAAAATACTTTTTTACAATTTTTATTACAAAAATAAAATATTTTGTTGTTGGTTTTTAATATTAAGTTTTAAAACGGTTTTTTTTAACAAAATGAGGCCCTTTAAAATCCAATATAAATAATTTTTATAATTAGGACTCATGTTTATTTAAGTCTGGAGTCTTTTTTTTTAATTTTATATAAAAATATTAATTTTATTATTATTTATTAAATTGGATTTTTTTTATTTTATATAAAAATATTATAATTTTTTTATTTATTAAACTGCTTTTTGTTCAAATTTTGTAAAAAAATATAGATTTTATTTTATTTAAATTTTTTTTTTTTAATTTTTAATATAAAAAAATATATTTTCTTGTCTTTATAATAAAATAAAATAAAATCTTAAGTTTTAACTTTCTTTTAATTTTATAAATTTGTTTGCTTATTATTAATTATTTTTTTATAACATTTTTTTGTTAATTTTTAATAATATCAATTTATAACATTAATAATAATTTTTTTTGTAACAAGTTTTAATACATTTTTAGGTCAAAACAAAATTATTTGAAAATGTTTAGGTATTTGTATAAATAGCCCTTATAAATATATAATCTGTTAGCTGCCGATTTTTGATTTTTTAATAATTAATTTTATTTGCAAATAATAACATTAATTTTTTTTTTAATTTTGAAATATTTAAAATTTAATTTTTCTTTTTTCAAATAATTAAAGTAATTCTTTTTATTATTTTTTTCTCCATATGTCAAACAAAATTTAAAATTTATTTGTTGTTTTTCCATACATAGAGAAGCAGGCAATTATTTTTAATTTTTAAGTAATTTAAATAAAATTATTGATTTTATTTTCGAATATTTATTTTTTTTTTTTTTTATTCCCATAATATAATAAAAATTTGTTTTATTAATTTCCAATCGATTTATTTTTTTTATTAAAATTTGTAATTTTTTCAATATTTGTTTTTCTCAAATTAATAAAATTTTATTTCAAATTTGTTTTTTTTTTTTTTAATTTTAAAAATTACAAAGGCAGTACCTAACAAAAATAATTTCTATTACTAATTACTATTGTTTTAAATAATGAATCATAAACTTTTGAAAATTATAATATATCTCATTGAAATTTAAGAAAAATTTTTAAGAATTTAAAAATTCGAAAAAAAATAAGTTTCTGCTAGATAAGTTTCTGCTAGATAATTAGGTTGTATTCAACGAATTTAAATTATTGCCTATTACTTCAAAAAAAAAAAGAGAGAAAAAGATATAGTCGTTCAAGCCCGACCATATGATACCCTACACCATTGTGTACTGTGTACATTATAATTAGGTTAGGGGTCTTTTATTAGACTTCGAGCCAAATGTGGACTGCTAATCAAGTGTAAAATAAAACATAAGAAAACAGAATATTACGTCGATGCTATCTTTTATATGAATTTATTAATTTTTGGGTGATTCCCGAAAAAGATGGCCTTATATGGGAGCAGGCGCTTATCCTGTTCAAGCTTTTGGGGGAGGAAAATTAAATGATTTTCTTAACTATTTCCTTAAATTGTACAAAATTTTCATTAAGCGTTTTAATTATGGGGAGAGAAATTTCCTTTTTTTCCCCTCCCCCTGGATTGGCGCCTGTATGGGAGCTATGGTAAACTACGGATCGATCTTTGTTTTTGTTTTATAGTATCATTAATGTTTATATAAAACTAATTTTTGTCGCATATTAACTTGATACTAACATTTTAATGGGAGTTATATGCCCGATAAAGTGATTTTTTGAAAAGGGGTTTATACGGGAGTTATGGTCAATTATGAAACGATCTTTCTGATCTGACAGATTTAAGCTTATATAAAACTTATATGTGCCAAATTTCATTAAAATATTGCTGTA